>CAJUYI010000741.1:0-64902 GCA_910591695.1 Galerucella pusilla
TGTCGTAAGAAATAAAAATATTAAAATACAATTAGAACACCTATTAATCAGCATCAATAATTAATGATTCTGTACTATATCAAAACATTTTAAATATACACAGCGGCCTAAAAAAACAACAAAATAGTAATATTGAAATGAAAAATACACCAATTTATTTCGCGCCACATTCTATGTATTCAATTACACACGAAAACTTGTTTGCAAGTTCAATAAAATTAATGTTGGAGCAATAATATAGTTCCCTGTAATATTGTCGTTACAAATAGATATCGCCGAATAATAATTATTCTAACGCTTTATAGAGTTTTGGAAAATATTTTCCAAAGACGCTGACCGTTCAACTAAGAAGCAACAACTACTTCCCGGGCTATAGGCCTCGACGGATATAGAATTACACTTCAAAATCAAACGGGGTTGGCATATCTACAAGATATTTAACACCAACCATTCTAGTTTGCAATTAGAAGGGACAACTTAACTTTTAGACCGGTTTGGGCGTATTTACACCTTATCAGCACAAGGTATATGTTCTCCGTCCGCGAGCTTTAGGCCTAATTACGGACTGAAGAATACACCAAAATCACAGTCATTAATGCAAGCGCCAAATGTGGTGGCGGGCGATCGCGCAAGTATAGAATCTACCTACAAAATTACTATTGGAATACGATAAGCTCCTCACAAAAATTATTCAGACAATGCCTAACGCCAACAGAATTGGAGGACAACTAATGATACGCCCCGTAGAGAGCATTTATGTTTTCCAAGAGCTGTAGTGGAAGGTAACATTGAAAATGAGTTTGTGCGCATGGGGGCGGGCTCGCCATCACATTTGGCGCTTGCAGTACATGTCTTCCAGTAACGGAAGTGTAAAAGCTGTGACAATAGCGACATCTTCACCTCCAACCGCAAACAAAAAAATAATTGCTGCTCCTTAGTTGAACAGTCAGTGTATTTGGAAAATAATCAACCAAAACATTAGAACTCGTTAGAATAATTATTATTCTGCGATATCTAAGCTTAATATTAATATTCTTGGATTTCCGAGTTCCGAGGTTCTTTTTTGTAATGATGATGAGCATGAAGCTATTTTGTAAATTGCAAGTACAATTTTTTCATTAACACAAAATTAACGACCATCAGGATGTCTTCTAGATTAGCAGCAAGATAATTAGGTATTTAAACAGCTATAAAGCAAAGGAAAACTAAAACATGGCAATATTTGGCCCGTTATTTGGATGTACTGGGTGTCCCAATAGAAATAGTTCTCAGTCATGTATCAAAATCCGTTTAAACAAATGCCAAATCAAATGTACTCACCGCGCTCGACACTAGATCACCATCATTATCTCATCAGATGCACTCCACGACAGTGCTGGATCATTGTCTCAAAATAGATATGGTCACTTTTACATTATTAAATGAGTCAAATGTAGATGGCGATACACTCATCACACTTTCTGCTTATAGTCAAAAGCGCTCTTATCGTGCGGGTTCAAAGGTCACTAACCATATGTATCAAATCAAAAGACACAGAGGTTACCAAAATGTGAGATTACAAATATGGTTGATGTTTCCTGCACACTGGTTGACGAATTTCCACTTTTTCATTAATTCTAGAAATAATCTATCAGATTAAGTACCATTTTTTTGCTTGAGGATGCAAAATACCGGAAAATTGCTTCTTATTATTCATATTGTCACTTTGCATTTTATTGTAAAAGTGACATAACTGACATTTAAATAAAAACATCGCTTGTGAAAGACTTTTTAGAATCGCTGAAAACTAAATACATATCCTTTTTTCTCCCGTCTGTCTTATTCATCTTACGGATTTTATTTGGAATAAAAGAAAACAAAAACGGTGAGTAGGTATGTCTTTGTTGAATCGTATGACCCGCATGATAAGACTGCATTTGACTATACCTACTTTTTTCTACTAGCATGCGGAAAAGACCACTTTTCCGCACTAGTGCGGAAGGTATATTTGTCAATTTTTTGGGGAGATACTGGTATTCGAATACCTATTAAAAAAATATATATTTGTATAGTAGATGTAGTTTATCAAATGACTTAAATATTAAGAAATTTATTAGAATATTGCTATAATTTTCAATAAAAAAACGTATTTTCAAATAAATCTTTAATGGCCCTGGTATAAACCTCATCAAATGAATGTTGAATGATAATAGCTAATTTGTTGATTTGTATTTAGTAATAAGTGTGTCTATAAGTTTTGAGTTCTTTTTCGCATGCTAGTAGGAAAATAGTGTACCTAACACGTGCGTAAAGTGACTTTTCCGCACGCGATTGCTGGCCGAACTCCGCGGAAGCGTCGTTCGGCCATCTGCAATAGCGTGCGGTAAATTGTCACTTTCCGCACTAGTTAGGTAATAGTTATTTACGTAATTAGTGGGATATGGACATTATTAAAGCACGCCTGTGAAATTTGCACGACGAGGCCGTAGGCCGAGTCGTTTAATCACATAAGTGCGTTAATAATTCCTATCACACGTGTTACGTAGAAAATTTTATCTACAACTGTTTATTAGTATTATTAACAGTACCTAGATATATCATAAAATTAGAAAAAAAATCAATCCAATGTATTTTTAATAATATTGTCTGCAAACATAAGGTACTGTGTATCATATTCTGTGACCATAGCAACAAAGACAAATAGGGCTGTGGAAATAAAATAAATTAATTATGTCATAAAATTTTCAAAGTTGAATGAAGAAAAATCTAGAAAAATGAGTTCAAGCGAAGACAATCTCCTTTCGGAAATTGAAAATGCAGCTTCCAGTGTTATTTCAAATATTTAAGTCTGGTATTAATACTTTTCTAGATTTTCATTATCGCACTAGTGCGGTTATGTATTCAAAAACGCACTAGTGCGGTAATATATAATTCATTATGACATTGAAAATAGTGTCAAATCGTACCCGTTATATGACAGTTGTAGATAAACTATTTTCAAGTAATTAAACAGAGCGACGTATTTCAGTATCAACGATACTAAGCTGTTCAGATTCTTAAGATGGAAGAAATAGAATAGATTTGAACATTTTATCAAAAAGACAGAAAATGATAATGTACTTAAACTCCTTTTATTGGTGAAATTTCATTTACTGTGACACAAATTCAAATTTTTCTTCTACTGAACAAGCTGCTTCACTTGGTTGTCGCTGCTAGAAGCAAGAAATTATTCTCGTGTAGGTACTTGTAGTGAGGAAGAACTCAACAAACATTTCTTGATGCTCGAAGATTCAAGGTGCTACACCAAAATAACGTGAGGAGCTGCAATGTGCAATGTTACCGGGTGTCACCGATTAATTGATGAAGGGATTGTAAAGCAAGTAAAACAGTGTGCAACTAATAAAATTAGAGCGTTAACTAATCAAAAATTGTTTCTCTCTGTGTGATTTTACACTTTTCAATTCTATATAAGCATACGGTGGTATATCGACGTGCACCAAGAAGTATTTGTCAAGTTGTGAATGTTTGCGTGCACACTGATATTCTGGAGGCGATAAAATGACATAAAAATCCTTTTAAGTAATAAATTTTGAATTATAATTAATTTTACCACGTAGAAAATCGGTGAGCGATGAAAACATGAAACATAATCAAATGTGCATTTTATAAGGTGATGGGAGTTTCTACTTGATATTTTGAATCACAGAAAAGTACGAGTATGTTCCTTTCATTATCTAAAAAAAATAAAAATACTTTTTCCAATTTTGAGCATCTTTGTAAATAATAAATCCGCGTACCATTACAAGTAGAGCGTAGTTTATTGTTCCAACTGGAAGAGCACTTAGACTTACATCTATGTTAGAGCTCATCATCATAAATAAAATATCCTTTTTAGTTTTAATGTCTACATCGTACCAAGGCGTATCATACATAGCATCGTATACAGATATTCCCTGTAACAAGTGAATATTTATGCAACCTTGACACAAGTTCGGGCAAATGTTAAAAAGCATTCGCCAAAACTCACCGCGTCTTGGAGCCTTTGTCCGGCATCAAAAATATATAAGAGAGATGCAACATATCCAATCATATCAACCAGTGCCGCCATGGGTTTGTGCTAAACAGATATAGTTATTTATACTATTAGGGATGTAAGTAACATTTACTATACTTTGGCAAGTTTATCTGTAGCCGTGAAAGAAATGCAGTATATTGCCACGTTTAACTATGAAAAAGCTAAAGTGCTAAGTATGTAGTGATAATAATTAGAAAAGGGACTTTTTATTATTAACAATATCAACAATATGATTAAACGTTAATTATTTAATGTGCTTGTTTCCTTGGATTTTTTCTAATAACAATATTTTTTCAATTTATGAATATCAAAAGATGAACACTTTTCCAAATTTGTTATGGGCTTCTTCAAGCTCTGGCAGCATTGTACAAAAACCATGATTATCACACCTTCCAAATTACATAATTGGTGATTTTTATCGAAAACTGATTTCTTATTGGCAAGCGCGTGCGTGTGTTCTTCCCTCTCACTTCGTCAATTGACTGATATTGATTTATCCAGTGGCGTTGGTATTGTCAGTGACCTTTGTATTTTCAATTTTACTAGGTAAAACAAGCTACTGTACGCCATTTGTACGTTTATGACAGATATGCGCCATGTTTCCTCAGCTCTTACCGATGCCATGTAGCTTCAGATAAACTTGCCAAACTATAGTCGAGTAAGATTTTGCGCGCGATAGATTGTGAGGGCTGGCAATTAAGTTCGAGGCTTACATCCCGTGGAGTATATGGGATTTTGTCTCCTTTCCACAGATTTTAATCTTGGATTTTTATCAACAACGTCTGCTCAAGGGAAGAGGTATGAAGCAACGTATCAGTACTGGTGCAAAACAAAGACTGCTACTGCAGTTCCGAAAACCGTGCTTTTTCTGTACTTTCAAGAAATATCTGCTGTATTAAAGTCTTCATCAAGCTTATAGTATGAATATTCCATGGTTGAAGCGCACCCTTTTTATAGGGAAAAACATACAGGTGGCGGAAAGTCTTATTGCGACACGATTTACACAAGTACGACAACTATAAACTAAATTTTAAATACAATAACGAACCTTTGGAGGTATTTTATTTTTGAATATGACTCAGAGGACAGTAACCAAGACTCTCCAATCTACTGGTGCTGTTATGAATATTATGTGTCGGTCTAAACTACATTCTTGGAATGCTCGTATGGAACTTTACAATTCTATCATTTTATCTTCTTTATCATATGGAATTGGGATCTGGGGACTACGATATGCTGATTCACTTGAACAAGTTCAGGTGAACTTTTTTAAAAGGTTGCTGTGTCTGCCTCTTTGCACTCCCAATTATATGGTGAGAGTAGAAACTAAAACCATTAAGTTAAGTTTTCTAATATTCAAATCGGCGTTGTTGTGGTTAAATAGAGTGAAAATCATTGATGATAGTTCATTGACTGAACAATGCTTCTTGAAGTTAAAAGCCATCAACAATCACAGTGTGAAGTATAGTTTTCTGGGCCAAGTTAAGCAGTACTTCGACTATGCCGGTTGTGATAATCTGTGGTTAGAATTCTTGCACAATAACTCCAATAAAATATTTTAAATAACATATTACAATCATATAAAAATAAATTAATAGCACATAGAATAATAAACTCCTCGTATCCTTTGATATACAAACATTTAATTTTGTCTGAAAATAATTGTTATTTGCAAAGATCTTGCCCAATATATATAATTAGAATAATATCCCAAATTAGACTATGTAGCTCCAAAACTCTAAAAATCTATTATCGAGGTATAAAATACACAGTAGATATGACTGCAACTTCTAGTCTTTGTAACTTGCATGAGACCGAGACATAATGCAATTATTTATAGAATGTCCAATATACAATGAACTTAGAGGAGATAGCATATGTTCAGAATTGAAGACATTTGGCGAATGAATATTATTATATATTTTTAACACCACTGATTTCTTTAAATTAACTAAAGTTGTGAATTATCTTCTCAATATTTTGAAGCTGAGGGCCTTTGTACTAGAAGAATGAGATGTTCACTGTGTTTGAACTTTTTTTTTCTTGTTAAATTAAGTATATTTTAATTAGTTTTTTCCTACTTTATTATTGTTGTTGTTTCGTTTTCGCACTGTGGTATGTGAAGACCGAACTTCTTGTAATAAGAATTGTAAATTCTTTTAATACAATAAAATTTATCTATCTACCTATCTAAGTACGACAATGAAAAACTACTTAAAAAAGAGAGAAGAATAATTGTGAGCAGTCAGCGATGAGCGTGTCTAGCTTCTTCTACCAAAAACGTCCAGAGCTCAGTGCCCCCCTATTTTTGTCTCGTTATTGTTAACTTTTTTGAGCTCACGCACTATTAGGTAAAACTAAACACTTTCATTCGGCAACAGTGTTATTTACAGAGATAATTCACATTTAAACTATTATTCCTTCATCTTCTCGCTACAAACGTGAATCACGTTGGTAGCGCATGCCGTTGTATTTGAAAATAAAACATTTACTATGCCTTCAGGCACCAAATATGGAATTGTATCCTAATATGGAATGTCTTCATTTCTCTAAGACTATAAGTATGAAACGCAACAATCGACCATCTTCTGTTTCATTCGGTCTACTAACTATCGCACCCACACCATCGAGTCAGTTGCGCGTGTGGCAGGCGTGTTTTATTTTGTTGTCGAGCAGAAAATTTTAAAGGTAAGTAATAAACGAGTATTACCAACTGTTATGTTTGTTTACGTAAGTGTTATACTATTTAGTATATCGGTATTATGTTTATTTCACCATTTTGTGATCTTTTGTCATTAAAATATTGTGACTTTAAAAAATACTTAGAAGAGTTTGAACTAGTATAAAAATCCAAATATGAACAGTCGTCGGTGTCTAATTATGGAATATTAAATTAAATGCTTGATGTGTGGGCTCTGGGCACATTATGATTGTACTGGTCCAGAGTTTGATACTTGGATCTGTGACTTTTGCAAGTAATTATGTAACTTCTTTTATTTATCACAATATATTATATTTATTTAATTGATCTCAAAGAAATTAATGTCCATTTTTGTTATTGTTATGTTGATTTATGCTTAAATATTCCATATATGGATACCCATTCCATATTTGTTACTCATTTGTGATTTTGTTTTTTGTGTTAGATTTTAATTTGATAACTAATATATTTGATTAAAGGCTGTTAATTACTACATATAAATAAGTATATGACTGATTAGTAAAAACATTAAACTGATTTAATTTATATGAAGTTTTTTTTATATCCCAAAAACAAAATGGTATTCCATATTTGGTGACTTTCCTCTACTTAACCTTCGAAAAATTGCAAATTATAAAATGGTATTTTGGAGGTCATGTTTATTGTGACATTTGAAAATCTCCCAATTCCTGTGAATAGAACCTACTCCCATAATGGGGATAGTTAAGCTGACACACCCAACGCTGACTACCCACAATTATTCTTCTCTTTCTTTCAAGTAGTGTTTCTCATATTTTACTTGTCGTACTTGTGTCAATCGTCTTATGTCGCGATAAGACTTTTCAAAACCTGTAGATATGTCCACGTTTCCTAAGCTTCGAGCATTTTTATAAAGAAGAAAAGTCGGATATCAATCTGAAAAATCTAATGTCTTTCACTCTCTCAGAAGAACTCTTTATTAGCGACATGGCGCATGGAAATCTGCAGCTATTGCGTAAAGCTATGTAGCAGAGAGCATCAACAATAAAGAGGAAGCTGCTAATAAAATTTTATACAATATAACGAGACCAGAATTCTCCTGCAGTACTTCAAAAGTAACAGAATCGATACCTTTTTGGTAATTGTTCCTTACGTCCTTTAACACAGAGACAAAATGCGTTTTTTACAATATGGGGAGGAGATACAATATATAATTCGTATCAATAACAAATGCATGTTAAGTAAAGTTAACTAACCGAATTATTCAACATATTAGCTATACAGCTAAATATTACGGCTGCTACCAATGAAAAAATCCCCACACTTTTTTTCACTAGACTGTTCAATTGTCGAGATAATCTACAATCAATAAAATGTTGTTTGGTATTTATAAACATTTTTCAAGTAATTTTGAAGGTCGCCATTCCTCATACTGCAAATGTAACGGCTGCGGCAGTGCGGCTAGAAAAGTTAAGTAAGTAAATAATAACTGATAACTTTTCTCTGTCTGATTATTTTTTAAACCACTCTAGTACGCGCGTTTTTTAAACCACTTCTTATACAGTTCTAGAAACCATCCCTAGCTCCATAGCATCACGCGCTCCATCTACTTGCACCTTACAGCAGAGTAGTATATTTTAAATGTACTTATGCGTCTCAAAGTTGTCTATGCTGATGGCTAGAACCATCATTGATATTCATTCACCCCTTGAGAAGGGTAACTGATTATTTTATATTGTATGCTCTCAACTTTTTATAGCCAATATCAACCGAATGACTTCTCGTACTGCTTTGATTGCTTGCCTTTGGACTACTGCAGTCCGCTCAGTTGAAGCGTAGGAATGACACCACAAAAGGACATGTCCACGACAGTTGACAATTGACAATACCTCTGAGGAAAAACAATAAACTTAAACACGATCAATTATTATCAAACAACAAACAACTATTAACCTATATTATAATAATAATAATAATAATTTTTATTCACCATTTGATATAAAATACAGTCAGAAAATGATGCATAGATGTACCTAGTGAATAAAAAAGAATAACTTACGAGGTAAATTACCTGTATGTAAGTACAATAAAATAGATATAAAAAATATATATATAATTACAAAGTTATTGTTTTTTATGGAAACATAATTAAAATTATTCAGATATGAATCAACTATTTTTTGCCTTGATAATTTTGTTAGTAACTTTCCGAGCTCTTTTTTGATATTTTTGTCATTTATTTCGCAACTTTGTTGTTGAAGAAAGAAATTCAAAACTTTTGGTCCAAGGTAAGCAAATCCTCTTTGACCCACAGATTTTAGCATTAAAGGTATAATATAGATACTCTGCTGTCTCGTAATATATGAATGATTGCCAGTTGAAAGTAATGTACGGTTTGAAAATTGGTATTTACATATCTGAAAGAAAAATAGTTGACGACAATCAAAAACTTCTGATTCTTTGTATAATTGATCACTAGAATACATTCTGTTTCTACCGAGAATTATTTTTAAAAACCTTCGTTGAAGAACCTCAAGGGGGTTCAAGTAATTTCTACATACGCCACCCCAACCTGTGATTCCGTATCTTAGGTGAGACTCTACCAGACTTTTGTATACTATAATTTTTTGCCTTAAATCAAGAATATCTGAAAACTGTCTAAATCTATAAGGTATTGTTCTCAGTTTTTTCAATAAATAATCAATATGAGCATTCCATTTCAGACTACTATCAATAATTATCCCTAGATATTTAATTTTTCTGGTTGGAATAATTTTTATGTTATTTTGAATAATTAGGTCGAAGGTTGGGAGAGAAATTTCTTGGGAGCTAAAAGGCATGTAAAATGTTTTCCCGAAGTTTATGGATAGGAGTCTGTCGTCAAACCATATCTTAATTTTTTCTAAATGTTTTTCGACCTTAGTTTTTAATTTAAATCAGTTATCATCGCTATAAAATATGACAGTGTCATCAGCAAAACTTATTATTCTATTTTTTCTTCTAATAAAAACAGATTATTTAGGTATATGATAAACAACAAAGGTCCCAGCACTGTTCCTTGAGGAACTCCACAAATAACTGTTTGCTCTTCACTTTCATTATTGTTTACTCTTACTCTTTGTTTCCGATTTTGTAAATAGCTTTCAAACAAATCATGTGCGGTACCTCGTACGCCCATATTTTCCATTGTTTCTAATAAGAGTTAGTTTCTAATAAGAGTTAGGTCAATAAATACTCCTATGGATGGTTTCCCTTTATCTATTGCTTCATATTATTATATATTGTTAGTTAAGTCTAATATAGCATTTTGTGTTGACATTTTTTGTCTAAAGCCGAATTGTTGTTTAGATAGGATGTTATGTTTGTCAATGAATTTAATTAATCTTATTTTTATAAGCATCTCAGTAACTTTTGCCAAACTGGTAATTAATGCTATTGGCCTATAATTGTTCATCTCAGTTCTGTCCCCATTTTCAAATATAGGCGTTACAATAGAGAGTTTCAGTGCTGAAGGAATTTTCCCACATTGAAAAATTCTATTATTTATGTAAGATAAAGGTTCTGCTATGTATTTTGATACTAATTTTAAAGTTTCTGCTTTTATACCGTCGAATCCTGGCGATTTATTATTTAGCTAAGAAATGATGTTTATTATTTCTATAGGATCAGTGGGAGCTAGAAACATCGAGTGAGTATTTACCGACTTAGGACTTTCGAATTTTTCATTATTTTATTAGTTAAGTCTTTGCCAATATTAACGAAAAATTCAATAAAGTGTTGTGATATTTCAAACTCTGAATTTATAAGGTCATTTTGTTCATTTTTTATATTTTTTATTTTAATTTGATCTGGCTTTGTTATATACTCGTATTAATAAATAGGCAAGCTCAACAATTAAAATAGCTTTAAAATTACACTTGAGCAATTCCAAGTAAACTCAAACACGATCTATCATTATAAATCAGCATAACCCCTATTAAGTACCATGTGCACCGGGGTGGGCATATACAGCAAGACGAGCAAATATGAAGGAATCTTCTCGCTAGGAAAATCGCCTCTGTATTTCAAGCAGAGGTCTATGCAATACTTGTATGTGCAAGGGCTAATAATATGAGAGCCTACAACAACAGGCAGATCAGGATCTACAGTGACAGTCATGTCGCCCTTAAAGCACTTCAGAGCTATAGGGTGACATCTCGGCTAGTTTGGGAATGCGCGAAGAACTTAGAATACTGGTGACTCGAAACAGTGTAACACTGGAGTGGGTCCCAGGTCATGAAGGAATCGCAGGCAATGAAAAAGCTGACCAACTCGCAAGAGTAGGATCGTCAACTCTGATGAACGGACCCGAACCTGCTGTGGGCATCCCCAGATGCTTAACGAGGTCATGGTTAAAAGGGTGGTTGAAAGAACAGCACAATAAACACTGGAAGAATACGACCAGGCAAATACATGGGAAGAAATTCATAAAAGAACCATCAGAAAAAGTAGCGAAAGAACTGCTCTCAATGAGCAGGAACAAACTACGCACCATAACGGGGCTACTTACGGGACATTTTCCCACAAAGGAGCACCTAAACAAAATAGGGCTGTATAACGGAGACCTTACATGCAGAAGATGCAAAAAGGATACCGAAACAGCTCTGTATATACTATGCGACTGTCGCGAGTCGCTGGACCACAGAAGGCAGAAACTGTATGGCAGAACCCAAATGACTCCAGAAGACTTCTACAACCAACCAGCAAAGAACCTGTATGAGCTAATACAGGAAACGGATTGGCTGGATAGGTTGTAGTCAGAACAGGAGTATCCCCAATAAGCCCAGGAGACTGAAGTGGTACCGACGAAGGGACGGCTCCTAAGAAAAAAAAAAGTATCACGTGCTCTGAACGCTTTGTTTATTGTTTTTCCTCAGGGGTGTTGTCAAAACAGCTTGTAAAGTCACGTGGACATAACCTATACACAAAAGAAATAACAATTTCTTACTTTAAGACGCGTATGTGGTACATTACCCATAGTTTTAACTGATAACTTCTTTTACGTTCATCTGGTTCTGTAATTATATTGGGAAACGTCGATTTTAACACTTCAAAATGCATAACGATCATATATGTCATTCCCCATATTAAAAAACATATTATAGTACCTAAAAATCACTGTGAATAGTATATCATGCACCAAGGTGGTGACGACTATTATTATTGACCGAGCACCAAGATTATTTCGCGAGGGGCTTTGCCCCGAGCGAAATAAGTTGCGAGGTTTATTAATGTCTTCAACACCATGGTGTATATGCAATTTTTTCCACTACTAGTCAAATTTAAGACAAAAATTAAAAATAATTCACTAACGCACCACGAGAAGAGTCTACTCCGTCATCTAACTGACAAGTACACTGTCAGTTTTCGATATTTTATGAACGTACTCGTTATGTCATTAGTCATATTTGGTTGAGCGCGAATTTTAAACTAATGGCATTTTCATTCAAATAATCTTGATAGGTAGTTTCAAGCAGCAAAAAATATGTTAAAGACAATCTCCTGGGTATAAAAAATTATGTTTTGACAAGTTTTTGTTGAAGTACTATCCCTGAATTCTCAGAATATATGAATTTGTCCATTATTATTATTATTATAGAAAAAATTATTGACCACTAATAGATAAATTCAACTTTTCAGTTGGCTAGAAGAAGCAATAAATGTCAACTTCACAGCTAGTAGTGGAATTAATATTTTTCAGTTTAAACGTAAAGATATTTACCTGGAAAAACACAAAAAAAGATACTTATTAGCTGGTAAGCGAAAATCATCCACTCGGTAGATTTGCTAAGAGAACGAGGCCACCAAGTTGGTATAACTGCTCTGCAAACTAAATGGACTCCGGTTAATTCTCGTTTTTTTAGGCACTTTTCTATTCCAACATAACCTAAAAACAAGGTTTTCAAAATAGAATTATGACTTCTGAAATAGGTGCCATATTTCCAGAGTTGGTAGAACTGGTAAGTGGAATTTGTGCTTCTGTTGTGAGATTGGACTTAAAATGAAGCTTTCACGTTTCGAATTAACTAGAGTTTGTTCAGCCATCCTTTGCCGTTACGTCATACATTGTCCAGCTTGCTCTCTCATTCATGAAATGGATGAGACGGAATTATGACGTCATTAACGTATATCTTATCTAAGGTCGACATAAATTTTATCTGTCACTTTTTGACAGTTCAGTTGTCATATTTTGAAAACAATTCTTAACATATGTCATTGATTATAATTTTGGGGCTAAGTGTAAAATAACATTCAACAAATATAAGACATACGTAAAACGGCAGAATACGTCTCTGATTATGATGTAACGGCAAAGGATGGTTGAACAACCTGTATCCTTTAACTGGTAAGAGACAGGAGAAAGAAAGGATAAAGGAGACGTGTCTTACTAACAATTCAAACCAAAAATGGCCAAAGCTACAAAGCTATAGTAGAAAATAAATCTTGAAAATTTATCGATATTTTTAAAGGCCTCTTCAAATCCGACTGGCTTTCCAAAAATCGTAAACTTGTTAATGTCGCATAAAAATTTGGAGATACTCTTGGATAATAAGGCAAAACAATTGTCTACTATCAATGCACCACTTCCACCAAATATTACGAAAAAATTTTCGCTAAAATCCAGATCAATATTTTCTAAAAACAAATTTATATTTTCTTCTGATTTTATTGATATTATAAGCAATTTTCTTACCTTTTCTCAATATTATAAAATGTAGAATGGGACATAGAACATTAAAGACCATCGAACATCTTAAAAAAACCCCGAATATATAAAAAATCGTCATTGCTTTTCTGTCATGTTCTGGAGAATACGTGTTAAACCAAATGAGAATTTTCAAAGAGAAATAGAAGGGTTTACCTTCACTTATCTCGTACATTTTACAAATTAAACTAATGAACACTTCTGTTTTGTTTTTCGGTAATAGATATCTAAGTAGAAGAGTATTTTTCGAAGCGAATTTTGTATGAAAAAGAATAATCTATCTTAACGACGTTCTTTGAAAAATCTATAAGATATTAACAGTGAATATTAACCGTAGATATTAGAATACAATTAGAACACCAACAGTGTATAATTCAATATAAAGAAAACTTTTGATAAATAATTATCGATAAATGATTATGAGATGATTTTGTGAATAAAAAATCCGTTTTTTTTTTATTTACCGCATCAACCTCTAGGGTTATGAGGTAATTTTGCAAAATATTTTAGGATAAATAAATATATATATGGTAAATTGAAACAGTCGTTTCGAGACGACATTGATAAATAATAGTACAGGGAATGAAGCATTTCACCTTTTCGTGCAGCATGGATTGTCTTGAAATTTTAACAGAAGGTAGGTGATAGCCCAAGGATCAAAATCTATATCGAACCGAAGGGCGCTAAAGCCTTGGGGGTGGTTGCCACCCTATCTCGGGTGTGAAAATTTTTTATTACATTTTCACCACAGGAATCGATTGAAAAAGTGATTCTAAGCAAAAAATGTTATATATATTTTTTTGTAAAATCAATATTCTCTAAGTTATTCGCGATTGAAAGTAACGCTTTTTAGAGGAAAAAATCGACGTTTTTGATATGTTTTTCGCGAATAACTCGAAAATTATGCATTTTATCAAGAAAACTGTAGAGAGCAAAATTGTAGCTTTTAAAAAAACAAGCAAAACCTTTTTTATAATTTCTCTAAAACTAATAGGAACCGAGATAAGCCCATCAATGATTAGCTTTTTTTCCCAAATGCAAAATGTGATAGATTCAAAGTCAAATACCGGAAAAATGATGCATTTTTCGTAGAAAACTTATGGAATCTTTTTCAAAGAGCATAATTCGACCTTTCTTTTTTTCTTAAAAAAAGGTCTGTAGCATCAAAATTGAGTGAATTATAACAAAAATAATGTCAGTACTGAATTTTTTATACAAAAAAATCGGTGAAAACAACCCCCTAACTACCCCCCTAATTAAAATTGATCTTTACCCTTGTGCAATTCTCTTTGTACATGTATGGTTAATATGTCCAAGAAGCTTAACCAATTTAAAATTCATAGTTTTCGGAAAATTATGGCTTAAAGTAAAAAGTTATTTTTCATAATTTTGTATTTTTTACCCTTTCTTTCAAAATATTTCCGAAAGTATTAGAGGTACAAGCAAAGTTAAAGAACGAAATTGTAGCTTTTTTATGACAAAAATTTTCCTGTAAGTAGATTTTTTGTACAATTAATATTTGACGAGATATAGCCGTTTAAAACGTCTATTTACGCACGAGCACCATCTTTTTTTAGCCCTTTAAACTCACCCCATTAAAAAACGAAAGGGTCTAAAGAGATTTATTTTACAGATCCTTGTAGTTCTTGAAAAACCCTACAAAATCGTTTTTGAATAAACTTTTTATCATCAAAAATGAAGGTAATACGTTAAAAAAAAGTTGGATTATATTGCAATTCCACTTGTTCTGGGTGCTCAGATGAAGACTGCAATAATAGTCCACCAGTGATCGAAGAAGATGAAGATGACATCGACCACGATGAAGATCAAACTGATGATACAGATATTTAAAAATCATATTTGTATTTGTATTTGTAATTGTGAATGTAATCATTTATTTATGTTAATCTATGTGAAAATACAGCGCATTTTCAGTAGTAATACCCCTAGGGTCTTGATAATACCGAGATAATTTTGTCATAGAGAATGCTGAAAGCGTGTTGCTTGATAATAGCCCAAGGCCGCAGGCCGAGGGCTATTATCTTTGAGCAACACGCTTGAAGGATTCTCTACGACAAAATTTTGAGTATTTATCAAGACCCGAGGAGTATTCAATAAGATAATTTTTTACTTTGTAGATATCAAAAAATTGATTGTCAATCTAACGTTTAATAATTAATTAGTTATAATCAAACAAATATTATTCATTTTTATTCAAAACTACAGTTGTGAAAAGTACAATTGGTAAATTAATTGAATCGTTAGAAGCAATACCAAATATTCGCGACATTTTTAATCCAGTTGTCAGTTTGACGTTTAATTAATGTTTAATAAAAAGTAAACACCAAACTGAAAACACCACATGTAGGGTATTATCGCTGTAATACATCGGTGATTGGATGAAATTTGACACATGACTTGAAATTAAGTAATTTGATTGGTTACTATATTCGGTAAAAAATTATCATGTTAATAATTTTTTTTTGTACTTAAGTCTACTTTTTTCCAATTTATATCTATTACAATAGTTTATAAAAATTGCAATGTTGTGAAGGGTTGTTTTTAAAGGTTGAAAAGTTACTTAATGCACGTGACACATTTTTTTACAACAGAATTATTGAGCAAATCCCTATTAGCATTAATTATTTTTCTCTTGTCAAAATTTTTTTGTTCACATATAACACTAATAACAGTTGATTTTTAAGGGTTGAAAAAGTATAAAATTGTATTTTGAAATGTAACAAATTCATCATTTCACTAATTCAAACCAATTTTCACCTATTTAAGATTTATAATGCTATTTTTTAATTTTTGACATTTAGGGGTAGTTGAGTCTAATCCCAAATTTTTATGCAAATCAATCAGAGGCGAAATCATTTATAAAGGATTCGTTCGTGATTTTTTTTACATTAAGCTGTAACAGGGGCTGCTTTTTAAGGGTTGAAATATGAGGAAATTGTATTCCAAAGCTCAAAACTATCATTATTCAACTTATCCAAACCAAATCTCACCCATTTTCAGGTTTAAAATGTTATTTTATGATTTTTGACAAATAAGGGTAGTTTTCACCCCTAAAAACCGTTTAGCGCCCAAAAGAAGCGGCTGTATTTTTAGAGCATAAAGCATATTCGACTTCTAAAATCTATGAAGATCTGAATGTACCTCCTAGTAATATTGTAGAATATGTCAAACTAGAAATAATCTTTGTTGAAAATTTTAATAAAATTAGTTGTCACGAGAACGTTGGAGCGACCCTTAGAAAATTATATGAAAATTTACTGTTTACACATCCTTGTAAAGAGTTTCCTCATAAATATTTATTAAACCTATATAGGTATTAGGCTGCGGATTTATTTTACAATTAAATTTGCGAACCGGGATATAAAAAATAGATATTCTTCGAAACAATCAATGAAATCTAACATAACATTAAATATCTTGAAACATCTTTGAAAACCGGCATATTCAATATGAAAGACTTTCAAAATTCATAGATTTTAACTCATTTGGTTAAACGCCTTTGGTTTTGGATGGTTCGTGTATCGATTCTCACAATTTTCAAATCGCGATTATTATTTTTCCCAGTACCCGTATTTTACTGTTAGGTAAGCTGGTACTCTTTGATGGCCTCGGATTTGAAACAACCTGTATACATTTTATATTAGAATACCTATTTGGCATTTGCAAACATTTTATTGTTAATTTTTTATACCTACTAGTCTCATCTGTAGCTTACTACATTATTACTTTTTGATGTAACTTTTATTTTTCCCTTCCTTTTTGCTAACAGTTATTTTTATAATTATGTTTAGATTCACCAATTGAATATCCTGACGATATTCCTTTTTTTATTTTAATTTCCACTAAGCGGACTAGGCTACAATAACAATTATTGCTAGATGTTTTTAAATCACCCTGGTAAGTGAACGTTTATTCGTTTTAATCGCTAACGGTTTGCATCAATCTCGTATAAGCGCGAGCACGTGCACGGCTCCAAAAATTTGTCGAAATTGTCGGCGCGCTTGTGTAAACTGGACATGAAAGTTCCGACAGAGAGTGACCCTTCTTGTCTTGTTAATGTTCGTTGCACATAATACTTAGTTTACCGAATTTTTCCAGACAAACCATGGCTCGGACGAAAAAAACGCAGGCAACCTTTCTTATTGAAAACACTTCCTTTACTCGGTGGTGTTTTTTATTTCTCTGCGTCTCATCATTGCGGAAGGCCCATGTTAAAAAATAATAAAAAACCAGCGATTGATAAACTTTATTTCTACTATCACACGTCACATCCTGTCATCTGTCGACAAAATGTACAAAACACCGACATCCAATTGTACATCATAAACATTGACATTACGAGACCGGATTTTTTGAAATCCATCCCTTCCACAAATGCTCTCATCGCAAAAATCGAAGATTCCATTAAAATAATCATAGCGTACAACACCATAAATGGTAAAAAAAATATGGGATTACCCTAAAATACAATTTTCATAAAGTAGGTATTTAAAATGAAAATATTTATAACTTACTGTAATAAGTCCTATTAGTAGAAAACTGTAATATTCTGTAGAAAGTACTAAACATACTAGTTTAAGATCTCGTTCAACTTCCGGTAGTACTATGGTGTTTGCCTTTAAACGCTCTCTCCAAAGATAACTTGGTAGTACCGATCCACATTTTATTATTCTAACAATATCGAATATACTTAAAGCCTGAAAAAATAAGTTTCACTGCTTTTACAACTAATTTTAACGGAATGTTAGGTTAGAATGCTCTATTTCTCGAATAATTGCTTAAATTTGTACTTACCATTCCAAGGAATCCCAATATAAATACGTAAAAAGGAGAAAACGATAATGTTGGATGTGCACAAATTGATTTTATGGACTTATGATTTTTCTTCAAAATGGGACCGATGAACGTATGAAATGGTAACTTCATAATGAATTTTGATGGTGAAACATGTCGGTTTTACTTTTTACTAGAAAGATTTTTATATTTATAAAATTTCATTATTTACTTGAACCACTGACAGTGACAATCATTGCACTTTAATTATAGACAGACTGTTTTTCTGTATTCATGAATTAATACTCCCCCTGTTGGCAGAAAATTGAAGGTAATTCTATGCAATCTTCGTTTTGCTTATGTGCTTATTGTTAATACCCTAATAGCCTATTGAAGACGAGAGAAAACCTCTCCAAAATTCAAAGACTAGCCTGTATATGCATCACAGGAGCAATGAGAACATGCCCAACGGTAGCCATGGAAGTAATTCTCAACCTCACCCCTCTATATATGGTGGTGGAAAGTGTTGCAGAAAGAACAAGATACTCAAAATTTTCTTGTCATCCCTGAAATTTGACCCTAATTTTTTTAAATTTTCATTTAATTGTTGTTTATTGAATCCCAAATTTTTGCTGTTTTTGGAGCGCGGGGAAATTTTGTGAACAACCATCAATTAAAAATTTATACATGATCCGATTGGTCTCTATGATACATCATTTGAAAACTAAGAATGTCTACTTTTCGATTGACGAAGTCGTCCTTAGAAAAAGCGGGCTCAAGGAAAAAACGCACTTTTTTGGTGTTTTTTTTTCTCCTTGCTCTTTATTTCTAACATTTTAACACCTTAACTAGTGTAACGGGGGAATTCCCACCTTTCCATCGATGTATATAAGTCATAACTTTGATACCCCGGGGAAAAACCAGTATATCTAAATGTATACGCTATAATTTATTACTTTCGTTCCTCCGTCGTTTGCCGCGTGTGTGCTCTACGTGGCGCTCGTGTCGTCTGCTACAAACCATGCAGCCACGCTTGGAGGCATAAATGAGTTTGTTTTCTGTCATTATTTTGATAAATATTATTGACAATTATAGAGAGAAAAGTCATAAAAGTGAAGAATATTGAATAAATATTGACGTCAAGGCAGCACCTTCATCGGGTATATTTGCAAGTCCAACAGTGGCTCGGAAACGAACTTCACCAGAAAAATGGGGATGGAAACGTGCAGAGGATATACTCATGCCGGTCCAAACCATTAAAGAGCCAGCGCTTCCGGCAATCTTAAAGATGATATTTTGTCAATGTAAGAAGTAATGTAAGGGAACATGTTCATGCAAGAAAGCAGGTCTACCTTGCTCATCTATTTGTGGTTCGTGTAAGTCACGCCAGTGCTCGAATTATAAAGACACCGATAATATGTTATCCCAAGAGGTAGAATTGGAGGAAACTGTAGACTCAGAAGAAGTTGTTGACGGAGTAGAGCTAGAGGGAGCTCTAGACCTATAAGAAGTTCTTGACCAAGAATCAGATGATGACTGGTGACGAAAAGGTTTATGTCATAATTGCAATGTATTTTTATATACTTTTTTCATCAATTCACGGACAAATAACCCGTGAATCTCTTGTACTTTTGTTGAAAATTTTCTATGTAATATTTTAGTCTATAATGTATTATTCTTGTATCATTATATTGGATTCTCCCGTTGATAAATAAATAAATAAATGAATAAATAAATAAATAAAATATATATTTTTCTATAATAAATAAAACATGAAGAACGTTTATAACTCATTCCAAAAACCTCAATCAGTCTGGTTGCAAAAAAATTGCAATGAAATTGTTGCTGAGTATTATGGGTAAATATTCTTCACTGTTGAGGCATTTTCAGTTTTCCTTACCAAAAACCTGATGAACTTCAGTTGCTAGATTCAGGTCCACTGGTGAGGTCCATCTCGCTAGAATTAATCTTATAGCCCGTTTTCCTAATAAGTATATCTTAAGGCCTCATCTGAGAGGAAAACAAGGCCCTCGGAAACATAAATATCCATCGAAAGTGTCTGGTTACAGGGTTTCTCATTTATGGCACCGAGGATATTCCCAATCTGTAAAATGGGGTGGCGCCATCTACAATTGGTTTCCACAATCCAAAACATTGAAAATAATGTATTTGCAACACTCCCCAGCTCAAATTTTGTACTCAAAATTTTCGGTTTTTCAACCCGATTTTCTTGCAGAAAATATTAATGTTGCGAAAAAAATCATGAGGATCATTTTTGTAGAAAATTAACTGAACTTCAATTTTTATCTAAACCGAAAATCTCTAACTGCCATGTTTTAGGAGATATTGGCTGAAAACCTATTTTCCTGGTCTTTTGGGAACATTTTCTCCGCCCTCGCACGCGTTTTCATGCAGAACTTTGTCTCATGTTTAATGAGGTACCAAATGCAACTTCCAACCGGAAGATGAAAACAGGGCGTCATTAATGTTAACTTTGCCTTTTTTCCTCCTTCATTTACTGGACTATCAGTTCCAAAATGGTGTGGGAATGCCTATACAAACTCAATGAACTAGGCGAGAATAATATAGAGTCACCTTACTATGAATTCCAGGACACACTGGAATAGAAGGAAATGAAATAGCAGATGAACTAGCAAAGAGGGGGACTGAAATACTTTTCTGGGGGTCTGAACCCTTTAGCGGAATCAGCTCTAATGTAATATTGGAAGAAATAAGTAAAGCCGAGAAAAAGAGAAGATCTGACAATTGGAAAGATCTAGTAGGGATTATACAATCAAAGATTCTTCTGGGTGACTACAAACTGTTGGGATCAAATGAATGCATAAGTCAAAGTAAAACTGCGCCAAGAGTTTTAACAGGGATCCTATCGGGACATTGTCGCCTGAATGGGCACCTGAAAAAGCTCAAAATAGTGGAGGAAGAAGAATGCAGATTTTGTGGCATGGAAGAAGAAACCTCCATCCACATAATTTCCAACTGCACAGCACTTCAGAATCCTAGAGCACAGCACCTGGGAGATTACTGGATAGAAGAGGAACATTTACCAAGCTGAAGCCTGCAGATAAACTAGTGATGAGCAAATGCAAGACCAAGACCAAGACCCGGTTAGTCTTGATCTTGGTCTTGTTCTTGCATAAAAGGTCTTGGTCTTGGTCTTGCAGGGTCCAGTCTTGGTCTTGGTCTTGGTCTTGCACCAAGACTCTTGCAAGTATTGCACTTTTTTTGAAGATTTTTTCTGGAGTCCATTTCTACAAAAAATGAATAAGAAAAAATAGTTTCTAAAATCATTAAAAGTGGAGAAAGGGACAGTCTTTCTCATTATAAAAATTTTGTTTTTTTATATTTAATTGTAGCGATAAATCAAGTATAAATTTTTTTTATTCATTTTGACAATTTTTTTAGAATATAGTTTTATAATGTATCAATGATCTAAAGACGTAAGAATATAACAATTTATAAACTTATTTATAAGTTTGAAAAAATTAATGTATATTAAAGTCACTGAATTTTAAGTCTCTCTATAAAATATTATTCTTTCTTTGCAGGCCTATTAGCTGGGATTTGAAATAAACCAAAATTATTTTTAGTGTTGGTGAATAAAAAAAATAGGGTTTTTTTTAAGTTATAGGATATGGTAGGATACATTAAGGGTCATCTACCAAATTCGACCTTGCACAATTATGCTTTGTATATTTTGTTGTTTCCCTACGTCCTCACGTTTAAGTTCACATAACGAAAATTTTATTAGAAATATGAAAGCCCCGCAACATGTAGGTAGCCAAGCGGTCCATTTTTATCCCATATTTTAGTGGTAGCAACCGAATTTCAATAAGGAATTGTACGGTCATAAGTAATTTGAGGATTCTGAGATTTTTATATTGTATTCATAAAGCTTCAAATTAGACCCCTTATAAATTAGTTTTTCCATTGAATCAATATTTAATTCTTTACAAGGGCTTAAACTTTGCTTAATATGTGTATTTTTCATATTTTTTTCAACAAAATTTGGTTAGCATTTCAAAGTTTTTATTCAATGAGAACTCTAAGTTCAACATTAATCTACATGATATATTTTTTTCTTAATTTTCAATACATCCATTACTTCAAAATTCTTTGCCAAAAATACTTCGAAATTCGCTGGTTAATAGAGCATGGGTAAATATTTTAGATGGATATATTTAACAACAACTAAATACTAAGTTTTCATGACAGTTGAAAAAAACTGCATACAGCTAAAGAATAAGAAAAACAGAGCAACATATAAAAATATTCCACCAAAAGTACCTATATGTATATGTAGGTTTTATTAATATACCCTATAAATTTTGACCAGTTGAGCGGGAACACCCTGTATATGAAAAAAATACTTCGTTAAAACAAGCAGTTGTGGTCAGTATATGTTGGGGAGGGGGAGGGGTTTAAAATGATCCGCTCATCTCTATTTTTCGGTTAAAATGTTCAAAAAACGCAAGACTCTGGCAGGCTTAGTCTTGGTCTTGCATAAGTCTTGCACTGCTCGGTCTTGGTCTTGGTCTTGCAGCCTGAAGCTATTCTTGGTCTTGGTCTTGCATTTTCTGCAAGACCAAGACCAAGACCAGTCTCGCTCATCACTAACAGTAATGAAAAGAATGTTGTGATTTTTTTTTGAAAATTCTTATTTTTCAATTTTTTCGACCCTCTTATCGATTGTCAGCGAATTTTGAATACGGAATACGAAAGCCTATTATATTACCAACCTTTGTGCAAAATTTCAATGAGAGACATCGATATATGGCATCACAGTAATAAAAAGAATGTTGTGACTTTTTTTTGAAAATTCTTATTTTTCAATTTTTCCGACCCTTGTATCGTTTGTCGGCGAATTTTGAATATGGAATACGAAAGGCTATTATATTATCAACCTTTGTGCAAAATTTGAATGAGAGACATCGATATATGGCATCACAGTAATAAAAAGAATGTTGTGATTTTTTTTGGAAAATTCTTATTTTTCAATTTTTTCGACCCTCTTATCGATTGTCAGCGAATTCTGAATAAGGAATACGGAAGCCTATTATATTATCAAACTTTGTGCAAAATTTGAATGAGAGACATCAATATATGGCATCACAGTAATAAAAAGAATGTTGTGATTTTTTTTTAAATTCTTATTTTTCAATTTTTTCGACCCTCTTATCGATTGTCAGCGAATTTTGAATATGGAATACGAAAGCCTATTATATATGTTTTTTTTAAGTTATAGGATATGGTAGGATACATTAATAGAGCATAGGTAAATATTTTAGATGGATATATTCAACAACAACTAAATACTAAGTTTTCATGACAGTTGAAAAAAACTGCATACAGCTAAAGAATAAGAAAAACAGAATAAAATATAAAAATATTCCACCAAAAGTACCTATATGTATATGTAGGTTTTAAATATACCCTATAAATTTTGACCAGTTGAGCGGGAACACCCTGTATATGAAAAAAATACTTCGTTAAAACAAGCAGTTGTGGTCAGTATATGTTGGGGAGGGGGGGGGTTTAAAATGATTTGCTCATCTTTATTTTTCGGTTAAAACGTTTAAAAAACGCAAGACCGCAAGACTCTTGCAGGCTTAGTCTTGGACTTGCATAAGTCTTGCAATTCTAAGTCTTGGTCTTGCATAAGTCTTGCACTGCTCGGTCTTGGTCTTGGTCTTACAGCCTGAAGCTAGTCTTGGTCTTGGTCTAGGTCTTGCATTTTCTGCAAGACCAAGACCAAGACCGCATGACCAAGACCAGTCTCGCTCATCACTAAGAGAAACCAAAATTCCTTCGGGAAATAGGACTAAAGGAACTACTAGTTTCTGAGACTCTCCTCAGAAGTAGAAGCAAGGGGCCCAATAGATCTTTTAGGTCTCAGTGAATACTAATAATCATAATAAATCACCAAATATTGCATATAGTTTGTTAAGTTTTTAAGCACAGGCCACAATAGGCTGGTTGCCAACTGCTGCTTGGAAGTAGCACCAGCAGACAGCAGTTTGCAATACTGTGGCGAATTTTATGATCACTACCATCTGTTCGTTAAACCCTCGTTTTAGTCCCGAAATAAAACACAAAATATTTAAAGGAGTTGAAATTTATTTATTATTACACTCCATTTTTATATTTCAATTGATACGTGTGAATTTGTTTCAACAACTTAGTTAGATGAAATGCAGCCCGAGGATTGTTGAAATCTTGACAATTAGATGAAGTTGTACTGTCCTTTCTTTCGTGTGGAAAACTACACTGACTAGTATTCTGCTTCAGTGTCTTAATTTGTTGTTTGAGAGCCATCACTTCTTTGCATAAAGTCATTACCATGGTGATTTCTTCTTCTTTTTTAATCAAATCGGCTTCTAAGGCTTCCAGTTTTTTTACAATTTCGGGATCATCATTGTCTACTGCCTTTTGAGATAAATCTTCATATCGCCTAAAATGAAAAACGTTTGGCAAAAAAATAAAATTCTATTCAACGAAGCCAGAAGTCTCCAGCAGTATACTTCGGCAAGTTTATCTGAAGCCGTGAAAGGAATGCAGTCGAAAACATTCGGTATTGCCACGTTCAACTATGAAAAAGCTAAGGTGCTAAGAATATAGTAGTGATAATAATTAGAAAACAAACTTTTTATTATTAACAATATAATAGAGTAAGATCCCAGAGCGATAAGACATAACTTATTTTCAAATAGATGAAATGTTAGGTTCTCAGTAGCATCTCGTGTGCCTTGAACACCTGTGTGTTTGTGGAGCTATCCTAAGGGAACCTTGGCAGATATCAGGCGAGAAAGATGATTAAAAATGGGAGTTACTTCACTTAAATTTAAATGTCTGATTTTCATATATGTTTTGTAGAATAATATTCTAGTGTAGTATCATAAGTGTCAGACACTTTCCATGGGCCAAAACTTTTGTCAGACGCCTTAAAGCTGCAAAAGAATGGATTAACTTCATTTATTTTCACATGTCTGACTTTCAAATATGTCATCATGGCAACTATTACTAAGTTATATGTGCTCTAACAGATTCGAACTATACTGAATACTATACGTTTACGGAGCTTGTGGAGCTTTAAAGCGTCTGACAAAAGTTTTGGTCCATGGAAAGTGTCTGACACTTATGATACTACTTTAGAATATTCTTCTACGAACATATATAAAAATCAGACATTTAAATTTAAGTAAAGTAACTCTTAATTTTAGTCATCTTTCTCACCTGATATCTGCCAAGGTGCCCTTAGGATAGCTCCACAAACACACAGGTGTTCAAAGCACACGGGATGCTACTGAGAACCTAGCATTTCATCTATTTGAAAATAAGTTATGTCTTATCGCTCTGGGATCTTGGACTATAAGATTGAACGTTAATTCCTTAATGTGCTTGTTTCCTTGGATTTTTTTATCAACATTATTTTTTCAATTTATGAATATTAAAAGATGAGCACTTTTCCAAATTTATTTTATGGGCTTCTTCAAGCTCTGGCAGCGTTGTACAAAAAACATAATTACCACACCCTCCGAATTACATAATTGGTGATTTTTATAGAAAGCTGACTTCTTATTGGCAAGCGCGTGCGTGTGTTCTTCCCTCTCACTTTCTCAATTGACTGATATTGATTTATCCAGTGGCGTTGGTAATGTCAGTGACCTTTGTATATTCAGTTTCGCTTGGTAAAATAGGTATCGTACGCCTTTTGTACGTTTATGACAGATATGCGTCTCGCCTCTTACCGATGTCCCGTAGCTTCAGATAAACTTGCCACACCATACTTTAAGAGTAGTTCCATTAATACTTAACGTAAAAGCCTACAAACACATACCAAAAAGATAAAATGTTACCTACTTGTTCATAGTTTCAAACTCGTCGTGCAAGTGGGTAAGAACTATCTTCAAACTTTTTTCTTTGCCTTCAAAAATATTGTTTGAAGTAGCGCAAGCCGGCTGAGTAGTGTGTGGTCGCTTCTCAGTTTTTAGGTTTCCTTTCTTAGGTATATCCTTAGTTTTCTGTAACAGTGAATATTTAAAAATACTGAATATTGTATCAATGGTCGCGTTCATCACAACGTAGCGCTGCCGAAGCGATCATCAATTTCCTGCTGAACGCGTGTTTTGTTAACTGATCAGTTTGAGCGATGTGGAATCAGTCGCCATTTTTTCAATCAGAATTAAAATACGCTACACGCTACCAAGGATGCTACCGATTGATGATGCATTAACTGTCATTTATGACATATGTTGGAAACATATTATAAATATCCTTGTTTGGAGATATTTTAGTTTGTATTTCAGTGAAAATGAGTGAACAGCTGGAGGTGACTTATTATTTCGTTAATAAATTATATAGTTTGTCAGGAAATTCAACTGTTCATAGTATGCTCCAAAGCGGTGGGATCAATTTATTGTAATTAAATCCCATTTTTTAATGGTTAGAAGTAATACCTAATTTCATAATTGTCGTATATATCAAATAAAATTGAGTTGTTGTTGTTGTATTCAGTTGTATTCATCGACATTTGACATATTATTATGTCGATGCTTTTATTAGCACGTTCAGCAGAATTACGAACTGATGGATCACTCTAAAAACCGCTACCTGATCAAATTTGTTGGGAAGAACGCGACCATTATGTACTTAGGCTGAAAGAAAATAAGGAAGGAAAAGGAAAAAATTCGATAATAAAAAAAGACTTCATTCGCTCAATGATTAGAAGATTGAAAATGATCAGGGGAGCTACATATTATGGTTTATCCACCAATAGAAACGTGAAACGCCTACCGCTAGAGCTGTTGTTGTTACGGCAGAGGGCGAGGGAAATTTGAATATATTTATATAGTACACTATATAGTAACTTTAGCACAAAATGGAAAACAAGATATTGAAATAAATGAGAGAATAGATAGAACAATAAAATTATATTATGCAATGAACCAAAAATTTATCAATAAAAAAGAAATCTCTAAACAAACGAAAATTAAAGTTTTTAATACCATAATATAGACCTATACTAACATATGGATGTGAATCATGGACTCTGTCAAACTCACAAAAAAGTAAAATCCAAGCCGCTGAGATGAAGTACCTGAGACGAATAATAGGAGTAACAAGGAGGGACAGAGTTCGGAATACAAATATAAGAGAAGAATTGGGGGTTGAACCAATCTTGAAATTTATTGAACAACGACAATTGAGTTGGTGGGGACATATACAACGAATGAGTAATAGCAGACAAGTAAGAAGAATATACGAAGCGAGAACACAGCTTAAAAGACAAAGGGGAAGACCCAGGCAAACATGGAATAGAGATGGGTAACATAATACAACAAATAGGGAAGACATGGAAAGAAGCAGCTATATTAGCAAAAGACAGAAAAGCATGGAAAACGTTTATATATGAAAATTAAAATTAAATGTAAACCCGACACCTAACGGTAAAAGGGTGTATGATTATATATATATATATAGTACACACATTTCAACCTACGTACCTGAGAAAATGATATTTGAGATGAAATTATATTGCCAGATTTTCTATTTACTTTACTACAAACATAATTGATATCAAGACCTGCGTTCGGAACGCAAGTACACAATTTATTTTCGGATTTATCTGCTGTCCATTGTGGCAAATTTTTACTTTTTATTTCCATATCGCCAGAAGGACCTGTTGACAAGTCAATATTAGTATATTATACACCAAGGTGGTGAAGACTATTATTATTGACCGAGCACCAAAGTTTATTTCGCGAGAGGCTTTGCTCCGAGCGGAATAAGGTGCGAGGTTTATAAATGTCTTCAACAGCATGGTGTATATACAATTTTTTCCACTACTAGCCAAATTTAAGACAAAAATTAAAAATAATTCACAAACGCACCACGAGAAGCGTTTACTTCGTCGTCTGACTGACAAGTACACTGTCAGTTTTCGATATATTATGAACGTAGTCATTATGTCATCAGTCATTTTTGGTTGAGCGGGAATTTTAAGCTATTGGCATTTTTATTCAAATAATTTTATCTTGATATACCTTATTTAAAAACCAGGAGGAGTGATTTGAATTTAAGGTGGCAATTTTGTAGACCTCTGATTGGTCAGATTCAGCCCAGTTTCACACAACACTTTTTAATATTGACATCAGCTGATAGTTTTCATTTTGATAGTTCTGACAGATAAATAAATAAATATTGGATGAAAAACCAAAAGTATTCTCAAGCAGTGGGTACATTATTACTTTACATTTTTTTCAAAGTAGTAAAGTCGGTTTAGCGAGTGGAGGAACATTATATAGTGCAGAAAATATTGGTGGAATACCAGGACTTTTGAAAAATTGTGATGAGTGAATAAAAAATGTCGTTCGAAGAACAAAAATGTTATCTGTGCTGGACAAAATTTTGCAGGCTTCAAAGAAACGTTCAGACTTTCTTGAAACAAAATAAATTTATCTGTGTCACCTTTTGACGAGTCAAATGTAGGGTACTATTTATTTGTTATATACATATTTGGGAAGAAATTGTCAAAGTTCATCGGAAGAACATACCATGGAAGATATAAAACAATATAGAAAAGAATGGGTTTGGTAGAAAATACATTATTGGTTTTTGAAGTGAAAAAGAAGGAAGAAGGTATCTCAGAAGTATTTGAAAAGTGGTTTATTACACTTAATCCGGCAACATAAAGATAACTGTTGGACATGTTTAAATTAATACTGCATATTGCTCTACAATGCTATTAATTTTGTAGTATTGTTATTGCCAGAACATATTATCAATTGTCATATTCTTTTCAATTTAATTGTAATGAATATAATTAAAGTAACTTGACTATCTGTAATTCTCCACCATCAACAATGACCATAATTTGTTTGTTGTCGATGTGAATCTGTATCTTCTTATGTTTAAATAAGAAACGAAACAGGAAAAAGTCTTACATTTTGTTTAATGCGTAGGTACATCTGAAAAATATACTGCAGATCAGAGCAGAAATCGACTTATGACTAATGTCTTTGCTATCAAGGCATATTTAATATATTTGGAACTCGACTGTTGACTACGTTTTCGGAACACACCCTTTAGTAACTAATCTGGTAACTTTTAGTGGTGTGGGTGAGACTTTTTAAATTACTCCTCCTGGTTTTTAAATGAACTATAGGTAATTTAAACCAGCAAATATGTTAAAGACAATCTCCTGGGTATACAAAATTATGTTGCATAAGTTTTTGTTGAACTACTATCCCTGAATTTGTCCATTATTAACCTAGGTTAATAATAGAAAATTATCAACTACTAATGGAGAAATTAAATTTCTCAGTTGGCTGGAAGAAGCAATAATTGTCAACTTCACAACTAGTAGTGGAAACAAATATTTAGGGCCGGTTTATTAATCTGTCCAGTAAAGTATCCGTTAGTTATCTGCTCATTAAACTTAAAGGTCACCCGTAAGCAGTTTGTGTTTATTCAGCGTATTTTATTCGTTCAGCACTTACTGAACACTTAGCGCTAAGTGGGAGATAAGGTAACAGTGTATTTTCTGTGGTTTGTGCGATTTCTCTAACCCTACTAATGAGCTCTACAGTTTTTTTTGTCAGATGACTTATGGATGGATGACATTATACAGTGCATCAGATGTGTATCTTGTTTGATTTTTCCAAGATTTTGATTGTTGAAAGGAGATTGTTATATAGTTAAATTAAACGCTTTTTTACAATACAATACCTTTCAGATTGGTGTAAAAGTCTTTTTTCTATGAAGGCTAAAGTTTCTACAACCGAATTTTTTGTTAAACGAAATCCATGAAACTACAGAAACTTTAAGTTTTTTTCTTTTTTAAACAGATAAAAGTTAGCTGATTATTAAATTTGATTTTTTTCTAATTTTCTTTTAGGAAAGAAAATTAGTGGCGCCCTAAAATTGCTTTCTCTTTTTTTTCTAGTTTTGCTAAAATTACATCAATAAGGTAACAAAGCCCTGTGAACTGGCTTAGTTTACCTCCAAATTTTATTGGTTACTTAGGCAAGAACCTGCATTATCCACTTTAACTTTTTTTTAAAGTCATTGGACTTTTTAGTGTTTCAATCAACAACAAATAGGTTTCATTGGTTTCATTTGGTTTAGTACCTACGACTTAGTATCTGAAACTTAGTACCTGAGACAGTGAGACCAAACTAATATCAATTCAGGGAGTAGTCTTACCGGTTCGCGGGTAATCCTACTTTATTTAAGTTATTGAAGTTATATTGAAGTTAATGAGATAATAAATGAAGTTAAGAAACCAAATGAATTTAATGAGTTAATAAATCAAGTTGAGAAATGTTATTAAAGTTAATCTAGAAAGGTAAGTTAGCGCCACCCTGAATAATATTAGTCGATTTGTTTTTCACCTCACAACTCTCTATCAACAAACCTGGAAATGTTGGGAGGGAAGGAATATGAACAACGTTGTTAAATTTACAAGTTGTATAATGACTTTTAAACTAATATCACAGTAGAAAAAATAAAAATTGTGGTTGTTTGTTGAAGCACGTTGTTTTACATAGATTTACTTTCCTCAATTTCCTCAGACAGGTCCTGGGTGGCAGGTACGAAGTGGCAGGTACGAAGTGGCAGGTACGAAGTCTCAGATAAGTTTCACTGTCTCAGGTACTAAGTTTCAGGTACTAAGTCGTAGGTACTAAACCTAATGAAACCAATGAAACCTATTTGTTGTTGATTGAAACACTAAAAAGTCCAATGACGTTAAAAAAAAGTTAAAGTGAATAATGCAGGTTCTTGCCTAACTAACCAATAAATTTGGAGGTTACCTTACCAGTTCACAGGGCCTTGTTACCTTATTAATATAAAGAAAAGAATTTACTTATCAAAACTAGTAAAGAAATAGAAAAAGTAATTTTAGGGCGCCACTAATTTTCTTTCCTAAAAGAAAATTAGAAAGAAAATCGAATTTAATGGTCAGCTAACTTTTAATCTGTTAAAAAAAAGAACTAAAAGTTTCTGTGTAGTAAATAAAACTAACTGAGTAAAAATGTATATAATTACAGTATCTAATGAAATTTACATTATTTAAAAAAAAGGGTTAGTAAACAAATAAAAAAATACTTAGCACACTAAAATTTATGTATGTAAAGATGAAGTCTAAATGAAGTTGTAACGTTAATTATTTGTACGTTGAGGAGGCGTTTGTCATCCAAAAGACTGATGTACTTCTATGAACTAATGGTTGGTACTACAGGGACTGTAGTAGTCCAGGAGACTGTTTTACTCAGGAAACTGTATACAGGAAACTGTATCCAGGAAACTATTACTCAAGAAACTTTATGTGCCCAAGAAACTTGTATCTACGGAACTTCTAGGAACTATTTGTCTTCCAGGAACTGTAATAGGTACTCCACAACTGTGTTCCAGGAAACCCAACGGTTTAAATTGTCCCATTGGTGAAATCTGTTTTGGCTATAAAGGTCGGCGAACGTCAATCTCGTCAAGAAAAAGATTTATGTCGTCTATAACATCCATTTTAAAAAAATTAAGTAAAAACACAAATCTCGCGAAGAACAATTTTAGGTTAGAATCTTCTCTGTAATTCCTTAGTGACAGGTCCAAGTGATTTGTAAGTTAAAGTATTCAGTAGCTTTTACTTACTGAATAGTTGGCGCTACTAGAAGATAAATAAACACTTACGGGCGACAATCCTCTCAGTAACGCTATTGAACACTTTACTGAAAGTGAAAAAACCGGCCCTTAGTAATAGACTTAATAACACAATATATAAATTAAATAAATGTATAATTTTCCAGTAAGATAAAGTTCCTACTGAATGAAAAACACATGTGGCCTTGAATCCAATATAGAGTCTACTAGAATCTATCAACGATGATAAAAATGGTTCCTTCCGTGGTATACTGGCGCCTAAATTAAAAAATACATATTAAGTGTTTGGCGCCCACCTTTTCAAGGTCACAGCTCACAAAATTTTCTGCTAACTCTACCAGCTCAACTTATTGAACTCACCTGTAATTACAATTGTTTTTATATCTTCCTGTTTATCTTCACATTCAATTTCTTCAACAGTTTCTTCTGGAATACTTCTTGCTAGATCCTGCAGATATTGATAATTTATTTTGCACTTTGACAGAGGGCACTGCTGTGGTTTCACATAGCTACAAAAATATAGTACAGTCGCTATCCATATATAGTACTAACCGAGTACTCAAGTGTATAATATTATTATTTGCCATAACTAAATCCCCTATCTTTAAAAATCATTCAGTTTACTTTGAAAACATTTTATACAATTCAACTTTACCACCCTTTATCTCTTTTAATATAATAGTTTATTAAGTTGCGTCAGATCGTAATATTTTGTATCCGAATATCTTCCATTTCACCTTGTACTATTACTTACGAACCACCCTGTATAAAATTTCTTATATCCAATTAAATTTACCAAGTGTTTGAGTTGATAGTGGTTACCAAAGTTGACAATGGTTTACTATTCAAACGTTCCGCAGCCAATCCAATATTGTGTGCTAAAGTTGGTGAAATCCCATTAATTGGTTGTCTATTCTTTAAAATATTCATAACTTGCTGGATATTTATTCCAATATTGTGGCTAGGACTTGTAGAGATAGCTGCACAGAATGGTATAGTCTACAAAATAATGTTTTTAATATTAGCACAGAATACACCAGCCAAACAAGAAACGAAAGCCGGCGTAAATCCTTTGATCTTTTGGGGGCAAAATTTCGTGACCTTCGAACTGACGTTGACAGATAACGGATCAAGTTACACTGATAAAATTGTTCAAAAAATGTAAATTAAATTTTAACTACACGCAAAAAAGTGAAACCAAAGAATCTCAAAAAATAATACTTAATTGTTTATTTTTATGACTTGTTTCGACAAAGTTTTAATTGTTCAACTCAATTTATGAATTGTTTAAGTTAATTTAACAGCTTTACAAATATTGTCAAAAATATTATAAATATAAGTTTTAGCTTCTGTTTTTGGAGTAGGTACCATCCATTATTAAAAATAATGAGCTATTGTTTAACCAAATGATTCTTATTTTCTATATTGATGTTATCGAAATTATATGTATAAGTATGTATTTATGTAGGATCAGTGCCGTAGCCAGGGAGGGCACTAGGGGCCCGTGCCCCCCCCCCGAAATGCCCGCGGCGGATGCTAAAAATCAACGCTCGGCCCAGAACGACACTAAAGAGGTTTAAGTCCAAATCAAACAATCTGACTTCGCTCACGTTTTTATTGCCCTGTAAAGTATGTAACTCAACTTTTAATGATGTGAGACTAGCCATCGATTTTTACAAAGAAGATTTGTGTGGAGACGTTTACCCAGCAATACTAGAAGCAGAGTTTGACTTCTGGAAACAAAAACGGTGTAATGAAAAAGACACTCCAAATAATCCTTTAGAAGCCCTCAGGAAATGTCCTGACGATTTTTTTCCTAATATAAGAGTGTTGTTGAAAATATTTTCTATTTTACCTGTTACTACAGCATCCGCCGAAAGAAGCTTTTCCAGTCTAAAGATAATCAAAACATACTTAAGAAATTCTACAAGTGAAACACGACTCAACGGTTTGGCTCTCATGAACATTCACAGAGACATGAATTTTGAATCTGAAGTTATAACAGATATGTTTGCATCCAAAAGAGAAAGACGCCTGGATTTCAAATTATAATGCCTTTTTCCCTTGATCATGTGTGGCAGTGGCATATCAATATAAATAAGGCACTCTATACCTCAGATTAATGTAAACTTGTAAACAATAAAAAAAGTAATAAAAATTAAATTTTTATGATCTGAAGTTTTTGTCTCACCATACCCAAGCCACTTGGTGCCCCCCCAAACAAAATTCCTGGCTACGGCACTGTGTAGGATAGGGTAAGTCTAAAAACCAATACAATAATAATAGATTATATATTTATAATATCAGTTTACAATAGAAAGAATTTCAGTAAATGATGATATAAAATTACAATAAGTATGGTGCTTGAAAATAAAATTTTTATTATTTATATATTTAAAAGTTAAAATTCACCAGATTGTGAATTAAATTTTACACCTAGAGAAAATGTACTGATATCTGTGACAACGAAAAGAAGCGACAGTAAACTTTTATCTATAGATATCGAAGTTTTGTTGTGTTTTTCAATTATTATCATCCATCACTTGAATGACAGCCACGAATTGCACAAGTTTTTGGCGCCATAACTAATAAATGTAATTTTGTAAACAAATTTTATCGTTCAAAATACAAAAAAATATATAAATAATCGAAAAGCTTACAACAAAGAAGATTCTTTGGTAAACAATAAAATCACGTGTCATTAACAGAAAACGGGCTTAAAATGGCGACTGTCAGACATGCTCACTCAGAAAATAGATTGTAAAATAGCACAAGCTTCGTTTCTTCTTGTGATATTATAGAGTTAACTAAAACTTTCAAAAAACACTCCGATTATTGCTATTTGACAATTTTGACACACGATATGTCAATTAACGTATACCGCTTCCGTACACCACTGCTAACCTCAATTTAATAAATGTTAGGTTTGTATTCTTACCTTCCTTGGCACGGCCATTTTTTCATTTGGTAGTTTTCCTCCAACCAATTTATAAACCATCGTCTGCAAACAATTATTTGGCAAATTATATTTACTTTAATAGTAATTTGAGCCTCTAGTAGTACCACAAGTTAAAAAAACCTAAAGTAAAGCCTAACTTACTTTGAAACTGAAGGTATTCAAATAGGCCTTAGCGACCTGTTTCATTCTAGATGCAATAGTAGGTAATTCATAGTTCTTTTGAAAAATATCACGTCTTCGAGCTCCTTGAGAATAGTAGAACTCGTCTTGTAAAACATTTTGGCACAATCTTCTGGTATTACTCCGTGAATGCGGAATCTGTGGGTAATTCTCATTTGGAATATCCAAAACTGGTACATCAGAAACATCTTCATTTATTGCAATGATCTGCTTATGATCTGCCTCTTGATTTGAGAGTTTAGTCTTTTGGAATTCATCTGAGTCGCTACTTTTGGCTTCTTTGTTATGAAATATTTCTACAAGTTTGGCTAAAAAAGTGGCTTAATAAATGGATGAAAATGATAAAAAGTGTGAGTTCCATGTCATTGGTCACACAGCGTCATCCAGCGAAATACTGCGTTAGGCTCTGTGCCAGCAGTCATCTGTCAAGCCACTGCTTAGTTCCATGTCAGCTGTCAATGTCAATGAATATTTTAGGTTAGTGTAGAAGCATAGTATATCCATTTCTGTATCACATCAAGAAGATAATTTAAGCAGGTTACAAAAGACATTGGAGATTAGGGAGGGTTAATGTAAAGTGTAGGCTCACAGCACTCAGGCCACATGTGACCCATTGTACATCCTCCCGAGGAGTTGTCTTCCTAGGTCATCGTCCATCCTGTCCTTCCCAGGAAAGTGGACAGGTCACTAGGAGACATCTCCTTTATACCGGCAGGTGTAGGCCAAAACTCACCGAGCACACACTCTCTTATTGACGATAACTCCGTACACTCGCATAAGACATGCCTGACAGTTTCATCTTGCACAGAGGTGTGTCTACTAGCCCCATAGTATGGAGGTGTTTCCTTAGTTGACAGTGGCCAGTCACAAATCCTACTGTTAAACGTAGGTTTTTCCTGGTCATCGTCAAATATTTCTTGGGCGCCAGCTTCGCAGGGTCGCCCAGGGTGATCCTGGCAAGATTGCATCCTTTGATTCCATCCCATCTCTTAAGGGATTGAGCATGGGTGTAACGTTTGGCTAGTTCCGCAATTGTCGAAGTCGTTATGCCGTAGGTGTCACTGAGTCCACGGGGACATTGGAAAATTATTTGATAAGGAATGAATAAAAAGATTAAATTTTTCAAATGGTTTGAAAAGTACTTACGGTTTTTCATAACTTCCAAGGCTTTGAAATTCAAATCTAAAAATGATAAACTAGCTAAATAAATGCACATGCTGAGATCTGAAGGGTTCTAGATTTTTTCTTAAATATAGAGGTCTTCCAATTACCCACATTTTTCAAATGTTCCGCTTAAAATGACATTCTCATTCACAAAAGAACCTGTCAAAACTTATCCAGCAGATTTATCCATTTCAACGATAAAATATTGAAAACGAATCCCTGTTATAGTCTCTTACCTTGAGGTTTCATAGTAACCATCCTTTTTGAATTTGAACCCAACGGTTGGGCATAAGTAGCGCTATTCATTCGTCTATCTACTTTAACAGTTTTCTTAATAAGTTGAGATGATGCTTGCTTCCTCACAGTTCCTTTAGGCTCTCTAGACTTTTTTTTCATATGGATATTTTTGTTTGAAACGTTGTTACTAGCACAAACCTTGTCTACAATCAACTCCGAGTCTATTACCTGATGGTTAGACATTCCTTCAGACGGATTGCATATAACTAAAGAATGGAGCAAGTCTAATTACAATTATTCTCAACTTTTGCTTATCAATAGCAAGCTGCAATTAACATTTCAGTCAGATCATGCTTATTTATTACCACCAGAATTCTGGGCAACTGAATGGTGAACCAGTTTGTCAAGAAATATCAGTTCCAGGTCTAATAGAATGAGATACTCAACTTGAGGCGTCTTGGTGGCGAACCAAGACAACCAAGCTAATGCTTTGTTGGAGATGAATAGAAATAAGATGAAGTTCGTAAGACCTGGTTTATTGTGATGATTGAATTTGAAGTGGTAATCTAGCTTGGATTGAAAAACAATGAAAACAGTACTTAGACCAGACGATAGGGGTAACAACTACAAGTAATTAGCAATACGGCTGATTTTTTTCCATAAGTACCTTAAAGTATGTAGATTAGTATAAAAAAAAGTATACCAAATTAGAAAAAAATTCAAAATTTTTTTTTTTCGAAATTTTTCAATATTTCGCGCTGGGAGAAAGGTGAAGAAAAATAAAAAATACCAACGTGTAGGGGGAGTGTTTTGCAACAAAAAATGTTCCATGCGTTTCTTTCGTCCGAGCAATGGTTTGTCCGGAAAAAATTCGGTAGACTAAGTATGTGTTCCGCATCCGCGCGACTCTAATCAGTCGCCCTGTAATCAGTCAATAACACACAATCGGTATCAATGTAATGACGTCTATGACGCACTGTAAAAAAACGCACAGCTGTAAAGTAAATCGCACGGCTTCCCTAGCAACATCTTAGAAACTGTCAATAGACGTCTCCATTTTAGTCAAAATTTGACAATATTTGAAACCATTAGATATGGCCACGTTTAACTATGAAAAGCCCAAAGGGCTATGTATATGTATTGATTATAATTGAAAAATGGTCTTTTGATTATCAACAATATATTCATAATGATTAAACGTTAGTTCTTTAATGAAGCACATTTCATTGGTAATAGAGTAATAGAGATGGAGTTTACCAAGCACCTCTAATTATGTAACTGTTATTTCTTATGCTTCTTATAAAAAATACAAGTACAAGTAGATCGTAGGTGAAGTATAGTACGTAACTCGTGTTGTAAAGCATTTTACGCACTCACGGAATTGAGCATTCGTCGCTACGCGGCATCGTGCGTAACTTTTCCATTCGCGCGTAAAATGCTTGTTACCACACAGGTTACATAATATACTATTAGCAAATTACTCATATAATATATATAAATATTATATTCTAATAAAAAACCAAGTATCTATCTCAATAAAAAATATAGGATGGAAACCGTTATTTAGGAGGTCTGTAAGATAGATAAAATTTACGGATAATTAATTTTTCCTAAGTACGAAATACGGCACTTTACATTATTTTGTAAATTTTAGTAACCTTAAATTTACAAGAAAATATATTTTCCGCAAATCGCTAGGAAATTTTGACATTCCTGTCAAAATTTCTTGAAGAAAAAGTCAGGACTTCCTTACTGTAAGGAAATGATATTTCCGTACAGTTGTTAGTGTTCTACATAAATGATTGAAAACACATTGCTTATAAGGAATTAATTTATATTTTGAAAACATCAAGTCATTGCTGAATACATTTTTAAGATCAATTTGTTATATTTACAGTAATTTGACAGTTAGTACAATTATTGAACATTGGAGGAACACTCTTAGAACTATGAGAGACATTTTGGACAACATGCAGGGTGGTAGGGTCATTTTGTTGAATATTTTGTACTGTGAAAATTTTATTTGCCACCTCAACCTTATTGTTAAGCGATTCTTCGATATATCCTTCAGCAACGTTTGATGACTTCCATCCGCCATGCCTCTTTAAACTAGTTATGTCGGCACCAGAGTCAACCAATATTGTTGCAGAAGACCGACGAAAGCAGTGACATATTCTGTCGGATTTACCAAGTTAAAATAAGTAGCAACTATTTTGGGCATTTTTCTAAATTGATGAATTCCTACCACTTGTCTACAACCCTTTCCGCTTTGATATTTAAAGAAAAATCGGTCACTGTTCATATTTTCTGGTCTTAACGAAACATACTTTCGATAAACATTCAAGTAGATCTGATTAATTACAAATGATCTTGGTTTGTTGGTTTTCGAATCAGGTATGCTGATTAAAAGCTTAGATTCTAAGTCTTCTATATCGTGTACAGTCATTCGGACTTACTCATCCATTCTACAGGCCCCAGAAATACCAAATATTACAGCCACCTAAAAAATAAATAAAGCTATAATCTAAATAGAAATTAAAACCTTGTAAATTACCTTAATCATTAAATTTTCTTTATCTGGAGCTTCCTGGATAAATTTTTCAATTTCTTCCTTCGTTAAAATCTTAGATTTCTTTGCCCTATAACCTTGAGCTTGCCGTTTCAATAAAGAACGAAGTTTTGAGTATGTAGATATATCTACATTGTGTTTAAGTGCAAGGGTTGACTTCAGCATTGAATAATGGCCCATAATGTTGAAGATTTCATCTTTAAGCAAAGGTCTAGGAAGTATGCCATTACAACATTTTCTGAGAAAGAACTCGTATTTTTACTCATGCGATAATCCATAAAACGTCTGTATGCATTTTCGTACTTTTCTCTTGATTTCTTTGGCAATAATTCTAATGAAGCAGTATTCACTGCCTCAACCAGCTCTGGAGGAGTCCCAGGAATGGAAATTTCATCATCACTTATCATTTTACTTTCGAGAACACCAGCAATTAAATTTATAAGCATCAAGTTTGACAATTCAACCTCAATACGTTTCCATAGTAACCCAAGTAATTTTATTAGGAATTTCAAAGCACCATTTATTTGGGAATAAAATTATCGCGTTTTTTTTTAAATCAATCAATATCTGTCGAATTTTAAACGATTTGCGGAAAAATAGTATGTTTACCTCGTAGGAAAAGCCACATTCCTGGACTCTGTGTTGCTAAGCTAGCAATCTTCACAGTCGTCCAGGAAGGTTAAGCTTTTCCTACCCGGTAAACAATGTACTAATATTAAATACTGTAACTTTAATAAAACTGGAGTAATTTTAATGGGGTTTGCGTAAAAATGTTTTGGGAATGTAATGGGAAATTTCTAAGAACAAAAATATATTAATTAATTCATATACATTTTTGGATTCAATGATTTTTTGTATTATAAGCGAAATTAGAAATTTTTATAGATTCGGGTAGGAATCTTCTTTATTTTTCCAAAATAAAATTTGATACTTATGTAATATAAAGATTAATATTCAAGGAACAAAATGTATATAGTGAAAATGTATAAAAGATGATTAATATATAATTTTAAGATATAATTTTTTTCATACCTTTTCCCAATAAAAATATGTAAAAATTAATGTATCACCTTTTATTTATTATTTACAACCTTAACTCTTACCAGAGATTGAAAAAAAAATTCTTATTGAATATTTATATTTTTTTCTGCCGTGCAGCAGAGTCGCGCGGATGTGGAACAAATACTTAGTTTACCGAATTTTTTACGGACAAACCATTGATCGGACGAAAAAAACGCTGGAGACTTTTTTTATTGCAAAACGCTTTCCCTACACGGTGATATTTTTTATTCTCCTTCACCTTCCTCCCAGCGTAAAATATTAAAAAATTTACAAAAAAAAAGGTTTTTTGTTTTTTCTTTCTAATTTGGGAAATCGATAGACTGGTAAACTTTTAATCTACATACTTCAAGGTACTTATAAAAAAAATCAGCCGTATTGCTAATTACTTGTACTTCTGATCTGAAATGATCCATACCGACTGGCGGCGACTGGCCTAATTGTCTTTACAGAAACCAAACCTATATTATACCATTGACTAAAAAATAGGAAAGATACGCAAAGGCTATGTTAAAAGGCGTGAATATGTCTATCGCGCACTGTTGTCTCACTCATCTTACTTCTCGCACCACACCGTCCACAAACTAGCCGGCTGTACTAGTACGCCAGGCCGACGGAAGAAATATCAACTACAATCTGGAAACTGCAAGGCAGTAACTTCGTGTTTCCAATAACTCTCTAATATGGCTTCATTCTATCTCCGTACAAATTATTGTTCGTGAAAAATTTTTTTTTCCAATGTTTTGTGGAATTTGGTGAATATAGGCACACACGCAGGATTAACATTTTTTAATTGAGTAATTGAAATATTGAAATTGTCTTCAACAGAGTGGTTGTTTAGTTAAACTAGCGGTCCCGACAGACGTTCTCCTGTCTTGTCTTACCATATTATACCAATTTTGACTATTTTTATTAAAAAATAGGATACCCGACAGACGTTGTCCTGTTGAGTCAACATATAATATCTCATGAACATTGCTTTTCATATATCGGCTATATTGTGTTATGTCTATCTTAATTGTTATAATACAATTTCATCTAAATCGGCCTACCCGTTTAGGAGTTGTTCAGTACGAACCCGATTGCAGCGCCACCTACCGGAACCAAAAGTATCCTATGCCTGTGTCTCGGTTCTAAGCTACGTCCATACCAATTTTCAGCCAAATCGGTTCAGCCGTTCTTGAGTTATAAATAGTGTAACTAACATAACTCTTTTATTATATAATATATAGATTAATTATTAATCATATTGGTTTAAATGAAATATTGATTCATTCAATTATTTTCTGTTATTAAATACATCTTGGGCGTTAATGTCTGTAGTAGAGTGACCTGAGAAAAACTAAGTCAGTGTCAGGTTGACAGCTAGAATGTACTTTAGTAAAAACCAGAAATAAAAATATTTTTAAAGAACAAACTGAATATTAATACAATGTCCCCTTAGAGTACTTCGCTATTTATCTATTTTATCGTTAAAATTAAGTGTTTTTACATGTTTACTTAGGTTCGCGTCTGCAAAAAATTATTAACCAACTTTTCTCATTTTATTTATTAAAAATTATGCACATAATGAATTAATGGCAAGTTTCGTAACTCTGCAGACACGAGAATCTTTGTAAAGTACGCTACTGATCTTCCGTGCGTTTATTGAACGAGAGAGCAGTGCCACGACCTACACCCAACGGAGATATCGAAGCGACTGAAATCTCAAAGCCATATTCAGAGGTGTTGCCATCTACATGTCGTAGCCATAGGAGGACACGTTTCGCTCGTATGCGTTGCGTATCTTTGCTATTTTTTAGTCAATGATTATACTTACTGGGTGGAACATTAGGAGCAGTTCCAAATTTATTTCTTGGACTTTCAGATATTTGAATATGGAGTTCAGATAAACGATTGACGGAATTTGTGATTCCGGTTAAAATGTTGTTAATAGTTTTTACGGCAGCTCCAGAATTATCAGTTCCGATTGCATTAGAATTTTGTCTTTTCGGTAATGATTTGTGATCGGCTGATACAAAGGAAACAGACGCAGTGGATAAATTCATTGAATCATCATCTACAAAAAAAAATATTAAGTTGTTTAGAAGCTAATTGAAAATATTCCTGTTTTACGAGAAGATATTTTTCTAATTTTTCGCTTCGTTCCATAAACCTGTTTCATATAATCTAATTGCCCTTTCAATGTATTACATTTTTCTTCAGCCATCTCTAACTGCTCCTCGATATCTGCAAAAGGTTTAATAACTTAATACTTCTAGATTGTTATTTTTTCAAAACAAAAAGCTACTATCTTTCAGAGTGTTCTTTATTCGACCTAATACTCTGCTCTCTCAATTCATTCACTGGTCTATCATAACCTAGAGGACGTCAAGGTCTCAACTTATTGACTTAATGAAGAACCTTGGAAGATATGTAATGCCACCAAACTTATATGTGAGAGCAGTTAGAATAGACCAAGTAGTAGAGCATCAAAATAGTGGCCAAAATTCTAGTAGGAAACGAACTATGTCATGTAAAAGACATTGCAAACGAACATTAACATGACAAGAAGGATCACTCTAAGGTCCTCCCCTCGTGTTATGCCTATCTCGCTCGAATATCGGATGCTACTGTGTATAGAGCACCGTAAGTCTCCTACACGCGATATGCATAAACAGGTTGTCCGTCGTAGGGATATGTAAAGAAATATACCAGTTGTCTTTTTGAGTGAGCGAATTTTCCTTTAGAAATAAAATAAACATTTACGTACTTAGTGTTTTGTGTTTGGTTCTGCAAACAGAATGATGGAAAGGTAACATACGTGAAAAATGTATAAACAATACTATGCACTTTATAAATGGCTGGAAAATTACTATTACCTCTGCTCTGTCTTTATGGGAAACCTTAAAATGCAGGAACTATTCATTTCTTTTAACAAGGACCTTAATCAGGATTGCATTGAAATTTTTTTTGGTCTGGTAAGAAATTGTTGCGGAAACTTGAGAAATCCAACCCCAATTCAATTTTGTAGGGCATTCAAGAAATTATTTTCTCTAAAATATTTTAATGAGGTTGAAGGTGACAATTCTATTGAATATTTTAATACAGTTTGGCTCAATGTAACTCCTGATTTGCTAGAAGAATATAAAAATATCGATGTACCTATATTGACAAATAATAGCTTTTTAACAGTTTTCACATGCGACTATAGAAATCTTTCAAGTACGGATGGCAATGCTATAGTTTACATTTCTGGCTATCTATCAAGGAAATGTTTGTAGTGCTTGCACAAAGTATAATGATGAAAATACATTACCAAAAGAAGCGGCTGTATTTTTAGAGCATGAAGCATATTCGACTTCCAAAAACTATGGTCTATGGTCTGAATATACCTTCTAGTAATATTGTAGAATATGTCAAACAACTAGAAATAATCTTTGTTAAAAATTTTAATAAAATTAGTTGTCACGAGAACGTTGGAGCGACCCTTAGAAAATTATATGAAAATTTACTGTTTACACATCCTTGTAAAGAGTATCCTCATAAATATTTTTTAAACCTATATAGGTATTAGGCTGCGGATTTATTTTACAATTAAATTTGCGAAACGGGATATAAAAAATAGATATTCTTCGAAACAATCAATGGAACCTAACATAAAATTAAATATCTTAAGACATCTTTGAAAACCGGCATATTCAATATGAAAGACTTTCAAAATTCATGGATTTCAACTCATTTGGTTAAACGCCTTTGGTTTTGGATGGCTCGTGTATCGATTCTCACAATTTTCGAATCGCGATTATTATTTTTCCTAGTACCCGTATTTTACTGTTAGGTAAGTTGGTACTCTTTGATAGCCTCGGATTTGAAACAACCAGTAATAACCTGTATACATTTTATATTAGAATACCTATTTAAGTTGGCATTTGCAAACATTTTATTGTTAATTTTTATACCTACTAGCCTCATCTGTAGCTTACTACATTATTACTTTTTGATGTAACTTTCATTTTTCCCTTCATTTTCGCTACCAGCTCTTTTTATAATTATGTTTAGATTCACTAATTAAATATCCTGACGATATTCCCTTTTTTATTTTAATTCCCACTAAGCGGAATAGGTTACAATAACAATTATTGCTAGATGTTTTTAAATCACCCTGGTAAGTAAACGTTTATTCGTTTTAATCGCTAGCGGTTTGCATCAACCTCGTATAAGCACGAGCACGTGCACGGCTCCAGGAATTTATCAAAATTGTCGGCGCGCTTGTGTAAGCTGGACATGAAAGTTCCGACGGAGAGTGACCCTTCTTGTCTTGTTAATGTTCGTTGACATTACGTAGTATTAATCTGATATATTTTAGACTCGCAAATGTAGCACATTAAATTTTTATGAAAATATATAGCTTGGCCTAGAATAGGAGAGAGAATAAGAAGGCTGCTCAACCAAGCACGGAGGACTGAGGGTTGCAATGAGTACAGAAAGGTTTAGTTTTTCGCAAAACTATTGGAATTTAAAGGAAGGATTTGGACTATTTGGAGGCTAAATGAGAAATAAAAGGTAGTAAGCAACTTACTAATGAAAGGACTTCAGTGATCTAAGAAAAATTGTAAGAGCCAAAGTTGCGAAGAACCCCTCCTTTGAGGGCATCAAAAATTATGCTCACCTAATGGCGCAAATGGTTGTCATTCCCAGGATCACATATGCATCTCTGGTATGGTGGCCAAAGACCAGACAATCCTCTGCTATGCTAAAACTAAGCAAGGTCCAAAGACTTGCATGCATTGGCATTACAGAGGCAATGGGGACTACTCCTACAGCGGCGCTGGAGACAATGCTAGACCTTCCTCCGCTACATTGTGTCATAATGTGCGAAGCAAGGGCAGCACTAACCCGACTGGAAAAAGCATTAGACCATGACGTGGCACATGGGAGAGGACACACAGAGATAAGGCTCCTTAGAAATAAAAATGGCGCTAAAATACTAATATAGGTAGAGTCCAGAGTTAGGTGGATAATTATTAATCGATAACTAATCGATATCATCGAATGAAAGCGCTCATTAAATCGGACAGTTGTAACTACAGTGAGCTTTGGAGAAAGTGTTGTCACATGTCATTTTCCAAGTTCAAAATAGAAAAATGTGCCAGTGACAGAACTAACAAAAATTCCCAAATGGTCGAGGTAGCACAAAATGAACACGAAATTCAATCCATCAGAGCTGAAAGTCCACATGTGGTTATTCTACACGAAAAACTGGCGAGGAAAAAAGCAGATAGATACATGCTCAACATTGCACTGGCTTACCACAAAATCGGATATAAAGTAACGATAATGACCTCGCATTTCGAAAGGGATCATTCCTTCACTGATATAAGGGTACTTAATTTTGATAATAATTATTATTTTTCGAAAAGAATGAAAAGAAAATTTGCGAGGATTTTTTTTTACAATATTTCAACTATTTCGTCCGATATTTTCAAAAAACCACAGCTACACAATACAGCAAACCATTCAGAATCATACCTTCTTTTTTAATTACAGCTTCACTAACATTACGTAATTATAAAAAATATTTTTACTAATTCAATCAAACCATTCTTAATACAGTACAATTACACTACAAATATTGGCAAAAACAATTACCAAAATGGCAAGGAGAACAAGGGCGACAAAGGCTATAAAAAAATGCACCGTGAAACATAAAGTACATAAAAATCGTAAAAACATAACATTCAAACATCTAAAGGTAACTTATAACAATACTTCTCTTCAATTTCCCACGAAACTAGATCAGAATATAAAGTCTAGATTATCCGAAAATACTCAAACCTCAATAAAATGTTCTCTCAAGCTTTCATACATGGGACAGAACAACAATATATGTGTTGGAAATTTTCAGGAATAAGGATGTTACCAAATATTTCGATTTTATATTAATTTTTATTGACATATATGTACAAGTTGTCTGAATGTGTGTTCCTGAGGGACCTAGAAGTCTTTTAATATGTAAGGGAATTGTACAGGTTAAAAAATTGTTTTAATTAGGTTCATTTTGTTGTAAAAGAAATTGATATGAAACGTAATCAGTGCTAAGTATTATTATATTTTGATATTTTTCAAAATCTCTAGCATATGTAGTTAAAAAGAGTGGATTAGTGCCCTATTAACATATAGATTGGGAGGTTCACTTTTAATTCGTAAAATAAGCTCTAAGACCTCCTCTACTTATCTTTGTAGAAGCAATAAGTTGTATAAAAAAACATTTAGTTTTCAGATAAATTATGCATCGAGTACTCAGGATGGTGGATACCACGAGCCCTCTTCGGAGTTCTAAGTTTATCAACGTTCCGAGCAATTTGGATGGTTTTAAAATTATTATTATTCCCTCCTGATCCCAAGCCCGAGGTGGTAATCCTAGACGTCAGCCTTATTTCCCTTTATCTTCTGAAATGTTTCTCTAGCTACAAAGTATTTTTCGTACATAATTTTCAAGAATTAAAAAACACAGACGCTTGCTACGAGCACACGAAAATTAACCCGTCTTTACTCGAAGCTAAATGGATAAAACTAGCCGATGAAATTATTGTAGAAAGCATAGGATTCGCTGAAATATTGATTAAATCGCATCCTTCCATTACGAAGAAGCCGAAAATTTTGTATCCATCCATAGATTTGGGTTTATGGAGAGAGCCGGGAATAAAAATACAAAGAATTATACCAGATTTGATGGACGATACAATTTTATTTCTCACAGTAGGCAAGTTTAGAAGATCGTCGAATTTCAAACTGGCTTTAGATGCATTTGAACTTCTTTTGGAATTGATCGATGATAAAACTATAACCAAACGGTTTCAACTGGTTATCGCAGGAAATTCCAAAACATTGGAAGAGAAATTTCACTACAGTGAACTGTTAGCCGCAGCTAAACAAAGATTATGTGCGGCACAAGTAACTTTTTTAAGACAACTACCAATAATACACGAAAAAACACTAATAATGGAGTCGGCCATAATGATTCACCCAGCTAAAAATGACGTTTATTCTGATTTTGTTCTCAAAGCTATGTCTCTAGGAAAACCAATAATAGCCACGAATAAAGGAATCGCTTCAAAAATACTTGTCCACAGACTTTCAGGGGTAATTGTCGATCCTGAGCCGAAAGTAATAGCTCTTACTTTGAAAAAATTAATGGTGAACCCACACTTGCAAGTTTTCTTGGGGGATATAGCCAAAGAGACGTTCGATAAGTCGCATTCATTCGAAGCTTTTTGTGGGGAAATAAGTCAGATTATGAAGAGACCGATACAAAGTTCCTCTAGCTCTTTACAAAGTGGTGAAAATAGACCGATATTAGATGATTAATGTGATAACTGTTAGTTACATTCAAATTATTGTTACAATTTATACCCGAATGGTCATCTAACATTAAATAAAGTCGTTTGAAAATCAGCTTGCGTTTTTTATGTTGATATTCACAATTTTTTTGTGCAAACTAATCTAAAAAAAGAGTTATAGGCATGTGTTCCAAGCTGCGCCCCAAGCTTTAGCAGGATTACCTCAAGAAGGTAGGAAAGCAATCTAGGTATACTAGATATACTTTCGCTTGAAAAAATAAAATTCAGTTACCCAAACATATTCATTCAATATTCTCACTTTCCCGGCATGGGCGTAGCCAGCGAAGGACAGGGAGGGGCAAACAAAAAATTTCATTGCTCCACCAGCTAAAAAACAGTCCGTTGAATCGGCCGATCAACCGTAAATCATAGCTTTCATGTTGCACCACCCAAAAGCTGTCCGTTAATCGATTGATTTCACGGATATAATTAACCGACCGTTTTCGGGCGATAATTGCAAATACGGACCGTTTTTGGTAATAACCTCGCTATTTTTCTAATGACATTTGTTTAATTTTATGGAGTTTGAACGGATTCGGCAATATTTTCAGTAGTAATACCACTAGGGTCTTGATAATACCGAGATAATTTTGTCATAGAGAATGCTGAAAGCGTGTTGCCTGCGGCCTTGGGCTATTATCTTTGAGCAACACGCTTGAAGGATTCTCTACGACAAAATTTTGAGTATTTATCAAGACCCGAGGAGTATTCGATAAGATAATTTTTTACTTTGTAGCTTTCAAAAAATTGATTGCCAATCTGATGTTTAATAATTTTCAATACAAACTTTATCAATTTTAATCAAATAGTATTCATTTTTATTTAAAACTACAGTTGTGAAAAGTACAATAAATAGTAAATTAATTGAATCGTTAGATGCAATACCTAATCTTCGCGACATTTTTAATCCAAATGTCAGTTTGACGTTTAATTAATGTTTAATATAAAGTAACCACTAAACTGAAAACACCACATGTAGGGTATTATCGCTGTAATACAGCGGTGATTGGATGAAATTTGACACATGACTTGAATTTAAGTAATTTGATTGGTTACTATATTCAGTAAAAAATTATCAATATTATTTGTAGGTGGTATCACATTGCGATTGAAACAATACGGAAAATAACACATTACACAAAAGACCGAGATGTGATCCATTCAATTTATTCAACAATCAACAATTTAAAGCAAGATACCGTTTCTGTAAAGCTGTTTCTGTTTCTAAACAAGCTATGGTAAATTATTGGAGAATTTTCAATAAGTTTCGAAAAAAATAATGGAGTGACTTCTATGAATCAATTATTAATAACGTTAAGAGGTACTATGCCACAGATTTATATCAACAAGTGCTCGGTGATCATATTATTAACATACATAAAAGCACAGTGTATGTAGAATAGTGCATCGAGTAGGGCTTTATCAAGTGGAATGCCTAGAGCAAATGAAGAAATTGGTGTGGTAAAACAGCAGTTTTAAAGTTTTGCTAGATTTCCTGGTGTTGTCTGAGCAATTGACTGCACCCATATTAAGATTTTGTTAATAGAAATAGTAAGGGCTGATTTTCCATCAATGTGCAACTGATTGGTGATATGAAATTGAAGATTCCAGATATAGTAGCAAGCTATCCGGGATCTGTACACGATATTTATAACGATAGTTTAATTCGTGCTCGGTTTCTTGATAATGAATTTTTCAGCAGTAATTTGATAGGCAATGGAGGGTAGATATGCACAAACCACTTAATGACACCACTGAGTAATCCCTAAACACAATCCCAAAATAAACAACGTTGGCTGGATGTCCTATAGGATAGGAGGCCATAGTAACTAAGAAGAAGAAGATCCCAAAATAATTATCAAAACTCACATATTAGTATCTACTAGAAATGGTATTGAAATACTGTTCGGAATTTGGAAACGACGCTTTCCTGTTTGATCTGTGATAATGCAAATATAGGTTGAAAATGTATTAAGGGTAATCATTGGCACATTGAATTACATAATTAAGTAATAGAAAACGATTTTTGAAATTGATTGGGATCAACACATTGAAAATAAAATTGAAGTTGAACATCAAGATGCTGAATTGGAACGAAATGGGAATGCATTACGAATTCATTTGATTAACACTTTTTTTGAAATTCGAATTAGTAAGAAATATATTTTGAGCTAACTTTAATTATATATAATAAAAATGTAGTATTACATAAATTTATTACAACTGAAGTGATTAAATTCAATTTCTTCTCTTTTTCTTTCCATTTTATATTTTATGTGACATTGACAATACGTATAATGTAGGGTTATAGTTCAAACGCTCACTTCACTTCACATTCAACGGTCGGTTCAAATACCAACTGTAACTTCTTCTGGCGCAATTGGTATTTTGAAAAATCGGAGAATCCTCGATTAATCGGTCGATCAACGGTTATTGTATCGACTGTTTTTACGGTCGGTTGGTGCGACCGGCATTAATCTCGCCAGCCCGTAGGAAATCGGCTCCAAATCTTTCAAGGCTCTGACCGACCAGATGGTCGGAAAAATATAAGAGCATACAAAAAGTTTCAAAAAGTTTCACTGACATTGTTAAAGCACTATAACATCTATCTGTCGAAGGAAACTATGCAACAAGAAAATCTGCCTACCAATTGCACTGTGCAGTTACTTAAACCAATATTCATCTTGGTCTTAAACATAATTGCAAGATACCCTGCAATTTTGGAAACCGTTGTGAACGTTTTACAAGGTAAAAGTATGGATTTGGTAATGGTGGAGAAACATATTGATGATATTCTAGATGTAATCAAAGAAGATCGACAAGATGTCGAAAATGTTTCTTATGATTTATTCAAAAAATCACTTGATATCGCAGAGAAAGTAGGGGATGAGCTGTAAGTACCAAGAGTCACTCAAAAACAAGTACTCAGAAGTAATCCACTGAGTCTGCAGTTGAATACTGGAAGCGATCAATAATCATCCCCTATCTTAATTCTTCAACTTCGTCTTTGGATGTTAGATTTTCCAACGAAAATACACCTGCTTTTGCTTTAACATATCTTTATCCTTCAAGCATGCTTAAAATGGCTTCCAAATATTCCAAAAATAGTGCAGAATCTTTCATGGAATTTTATAATTTGGGTGATGTCTCTGCAGAATTGGATTTGTCGTACAATATGAGGAAGAAAAATAATTTAGCAGAAGACAAATTTAAGGACATTGAAGTGGCTGCACTTTTGGAGGAAGTTGATATTTTTTTCCCTGCTACAAGGCACGCACTGCTAATATTAAGGGCTTTCCCATCCACTATGCTACCGTGGAAAGGTCGTTCAGTACCCTACGAAGGGTAAAAACCTGACTCAGGAGCACCAATGGGTTATGACAGACTCACTGGGTTGTGTTTGATGAGTGTGCATCGAAAATTATTGAAGGGAAATCAGGACTGCATAGTAAAGAAAGTTTTGGGTAAATTTACTTTGAACCCAAGAAAAATGTTATTAGTTTAATTTAAGTATAAATAAAATCTCAAAGTTTTGTTTTCATTTGCCTTTTCTTTTTATCCTGAAATTTTACATTTTGGACGACCATGGACCATGGTTTGCCCCCCCCCCCCCCACTGTTATAAATCCAGGCTACGCCCTTGTCCGGTCTATATGCTTTGCCACGGTTAAAAGTTTTTGAAAGCAATCCAGACCAATCTAGATCTGATCTGGATCACATAACGATAGCGTAGATTTGCGTCTGATTTACTGGAACCAAACAATTTTCAACTAATGCGAATAACACGTGATTTAGGGAGGAGACAGCCTCGCACATTATATTCGAATGTGAAGAAGACATAGAGTACTAATTCTTATTTACTGTAATTTCTAAAAAAATACTGTTCTCTAACAACTAAAACTTGGGAATATGGTACACTCACCATTCAAACGAATTTCAGAACCCGAAGCTTCATATGTTTCATTTTTGGTATGTGGAGATATTGCCCCATAATCTGTAACGAACATAATACCATCAATAAATAATGAAATTACTATTAGTTTGTAGTTTGTTCAGCATTAAAAGCTTCTTAAAGACCTTAATACTCATAGAAACCAAAACCAAACTCAAGTTTGTTGAACCACAAGTATTTAACAATTCAACTAATTTTATAGCTGACGAACGAATCAAACTACAGACCTTAGAGCTGCGTTTGTGTGATGTAGATAGGACTTTCTACCTCACATTTATGATCAACTTTCTTGGAAATATTGAACTCACAAGGATAATCTAATTTGGATTGAGACTACATAGACAGAATTGCTGTAGTTTGCGCTTCTGAAAATAAGACCACTCACAAAAAAAATCAAATATACATCATTGAAGAGAACAATAACATATTTCAGTAAATTATGTGTCTCTATTTGGAAGGTGTAACCAAAGTCTATATATTCCAATAAGTCCGGTCACTCCTTTGATCGTCGGAAAACGCCGGCATTTTTTGCGGAGAGTCGTAAATCATGTGCGACACCTGTTTTTGCTAGTCATTTGGTGGTATACGAGGTGACGGACGGTGAATTCATTTGTGAAGGAATTTACCGGATGCAATTAGAAAATATGTTGACTTTATTCTTGTTTTGAAAAATATTGGCAATTTATATAAATTATATTATTGCAAAGTAACTTTTTAGAAATTTTGTTTTAACCGAGGAATGGAATGAAAAAATTCATAAACATAGACTTCAATAACGTATATCCGAGCGTATATCTGATAATACTTAATAACTAATACAGAATGATCAGCGAATGAGCATTTGTGTTGATATAATCATTATAAAAGAAATAACACAGTTTAACATCTACTTGGGACAAAACGAATACAAATGAACAATTATTTAGGTCAAGTCCATTTGGAGTGTACTCTGTAGCTTTGTATTGAATAAATAAATAAAAATAATGAAATATCAACAAACAAATAAGTATTATGTATATTCTTAAAAATTAATAAGTACTAGAATAGTTATAAATTTTTCAAGATTTTCAATTTAGGATGTTCTTTATTCTTTCTAAAGGTCCTTAGTGAGGAATTTGCAAATTTCAGTGTATAATAGATTCGCACCCTAGTATATAAGGACAGCAGGTATTCCCATGGGAAGTTTGGGCAAGGATGCGAAAATGCGATAGTAGACATCTTGGTCTTCAAGTTCATTCCTATTCCTACATCGTCCTGCACACATAAATCATTGAAATTTTCAGTGAATATATTTTCTAAAGAAATCAGATATTCACTGAAAATTTTTGGAGGAACTGTCAATCCTCCAAACCGTCCCTGCTTACTACCTTCATAGACTTTTTTTTCGCATAATGATGTGGATTGGTCACAACCTTCCTTATTGCAAAAGTTTAGGCAAATATCGCATTTGTGTTTAACAAAACACTTTTGCAAAATATATCCACCCACATAAATATTCAATATTTCTAGATTTGTTCCAAATTATGTACCAGCTACTGAAATTTTCAAGTCAATAACTCACCTTTCAGGATCCTTAGGAAGACGAAAAAATGATAATTGTTTATGAATTGCAGTATTGTTTCTCCTCGAATCCACGCAACAATAATTTCCATAAGAAGGCATCGCACACAATCAAAAACACAGCAGATAACGTTCGCACAAATTAAAATTCAAGATCACTTTCTTTGGCGCACCCGATACAACGCTCTGCTACACCACCGTGTAAGTCAAAGAGAACTGAAAAATAAATAAATCCCACATCAGATGTGGGTTTTGCCGGTGAGACGGTGGGTGTCGGCAGGAGGGGGATTTTCGCGTCGTCGAGAGAGTGGTCGGACTTATTGGAATATATAGACTTTGAAAATATAACATTCAATACTCTATTTAAACTAGCCAGAGCTCGCCAGACGATGGGAGAGGTAAGGAAATTTTCAGTAACCCATAAATCGACGGAGTGAATTTACTTGTCGGTAGTTAGTGTACGGTGGTGTAACTGTGTAACTTCAGATGCTTATCACGGAACTGACTCGCTCTAGACAATGCTCGCTCTCATACGTAAGTTAATAACGCAAGCCACAATACACACTCACTTGTGCAGCGGTCCAAATTGTGTTTAGACATCAATCTCGTTTACGATGTTAGTGAACGAAAAAGTGAGGCGTCGTGACAGACTAAACAGTTCGAAGCGAGCTAATTGACAGATACACAGTTCGTACCTCAGAATTTTTGTTAAAACTAAACTTTGCATAACCAATAAATGAACATCGAGGCATTGTGAAATTTAGATTAAATCAAAATTCCTTGTAAACTTACCATTAGACGCGCGTTAGACCTCACTGAGTTTAAAATATTATTTTGGATCAATATTAAAATGTATGTTGAAAGAAACTTATCGAATGAAGCATATTAAATAGATATTCAACATATTCCGGAAAATGCAATTATTAAAAATAAAATTTGTACTTACTGTTATCATAAAATTTTGGTTTTTCCGTTCCATAATATTCACCACTCATTATGTTTAGATAATTGATCGGTCAAACATGAATAAATAAAATTCTAGTGACTTCAAGAAGCGTCACGCATAAAAAATTAATCAAAATGAAACCCATCAAATTTGACGAATATAATATTATATGTCAAAAAAACATAAACTTCATATACTTAGTCATTCATAACTAACTATAGCTGGTGCAACATAAATTCCAATTTACGTCATCGAAAATCAAAACAGTGACGACAAGACAGATGTTCGTTTGTCTTAGGCTGGCCATAGACGGACCGGACCGCATGTTGCAGTCGAGACCGGCTGCTCTAGAGCTGTCGCGTTGAATTCGTACACGACTGCAGCACGACCGCAAAATAATACTGATGCGAGTTCATTTACAAGATTTTTTTTTGAAAGGTGGGAAAATGCTTTACGCACACCTCCGTTCCTCGAGGCCATGTGGGACTCATGTGCCAATGTTACCCACTAAAAAACACTAGCGTCTAGGTAGTCACGCAGCATGGCTCCCGAACGAGAGCTTATTCACCCGCCTCGGCACCAGCGTTGTTAAATTTAAATTATTGAATCTCTTTCGCTCTCCCCAAATTTAGTAGTTGAGGTGCGCATGCGTCCAGGCAGCCTTTAACCTTCTATTCGATGTAACTGAATGTGAGCAAATTAGCACAGTTGGTAGGATACTGAGCTTACAACTCAAAGGTCGTAGGCTCGAAACCCGGTTATGACCTTCTTTTTTTCTTTTTTTTTTCTTTTTTATTTATTATTTTCTGATGTTTTTATACATAGATACACTTTGATCAACCGGGTTTGGACCTGGGTTTTCTTGTTTTTTTTTTAGTTTTCTACTTCTTATTTTCTGATACTTTACACATAGTTACACTTTGATCAACTGGGTTTGGGCCTGGGTATTCTTGTTTTTTTTTAGTATTCTATTTCTTATTTTCTGATATTTTTATATATAGTTACACTTTGATCAACCGGACTTGGGCCTGGGTTTTCTTGTTTTTTTTACTTTTCTATTTCTTATTTTCTGATATTTTTATACATAGTTACACTTTGATCAACCGGGTTTGGGCCTGGGTTTTCTTGTGTTTTTTTAGTTTTCTATTTCTTATTTTTTGATATTTTCATACATAGTTACACTTTGATCAACCTGGTTTGGGCCTGGGTTAACTGGTTTTTTTTTGTTTTCTATTTCTTATTTTCTGATGTAACTTAAAACTGCCCCATGCTAGAGCACTCCACCTCAGGGAGTGGTATTCGGCACCAATTAAACTATTTTATACGCTATCACTGGGATGGGGTGTACAATTAATATTAAATTGGACGCCACCAGCTTTTTAATCGAACGAAGCAATTAAAACAAGAAACAAAAGGTGGAAACACCTTGTAAGAAATTAAATTTACGTTATTAAAAAATGAAATGAATCTACTTTATTCCCGAACACGTTTATCCAATTCAATAATTATTGAATAATCAATACAAAGAATGAAATAATTATTTATTGAATTATTCGAAACAACATAAATTGAATATTTCAAAAATTAACGAAAAGAATACCAATTGTAATTAACACGCCAAATCCAAATCTTACACACGCTATAGATAAGACGGAGGAACTTATCTTAAAGGGCTGAGGACGTTGCAGCTCTTAGCGCGATGGCGGCGGTGGCGGTAATCTCTTCGGCAGACTGTGGCCTCGTGCACGGGACAAGAACGAAATAAAGATGTCTTGCTGGGAATTTGCCTTGAACTTGTCTTGAAAATATAACTTGCCGTAAACTTCCGGCTGCAGAGCTGCGGAAAAAAAGAAAACAGGGATAAGGAACTAGAAAAGAAACATTATAGGAAGGAACGAATAAATAGAACAGATCAGGTAAAAAAGGAGCTTACGCTATAGCGCATACAAAACCCGAACTCCACGTGTTAAACACAACTTAACAGTGATCTGTTTTATTCTATTCGTTTTTTTCCTCAAATACACAAAAAATGCAAATCAGCAAATAAGCAATAAATAAATAGATAAGCTGTAAGCACTAGAAAATAACCTAGGGAAAATACATTAATTGACTTACCAACCAGACAATAGAAAATTGTTCACCAAAATTAAAAATTAAAATATAAATTACTGTTGCCTTGAATGTGGCAGTTAGAGGAAAGAAAGAGTCCACTACCACTGGAGTCCACTCGAAAATTGAAATTTCGAACATCGACAGACAAAAATGGAAGGGGAATTTGATAAAATGTTTTATTTCGGAGTGGCTAATGCGACAAGGAAACGGCATGTTTAGAAATTTAGTAGAAATTTGGAAGGAAGTGACTAATGAGCCGAAAAATTCACTAAACTAAATAGTTTTTCAGACGAAAAACGTAACAGCTGAACAGCATGTTACACTGATATTTACATATTTACTTCAATATTGTTATGTTACTACTAAATTTGACAACTTTGGCGCCTATCGTTCATCTTCGGGAGCCATGCTGCGTGACCACCAAGACGTTAGTCTAAAAACCCACCTTCAAGCTCTGGAATTGCCTTTACGGCATAGCTTCAGGAGGGGTACCCGACTACGACACCTCTCTCTACCTCTTATCTGCTAGTTTTCTTCTCAATACTTCCGTTATGAAACCTATTCTTTTTTCCCAATTGTCCTATCATCCAGCTCACCAGGTCCGCTGAGAAAGCACCCTCTACATCCCATGTTAATGTTTCTTTCCTTTTCCCCCCCATCTACTACACCTGAGGATAGAGTGTTCTGGACTGACAATACCTCCACCTCCGCAGTAATCGCAGGTTTGATCTGGAACTTTTCCAATTCTATATAAGTCTCCGCTTAAAAACTGGGTGGTGTAATAATCGATCTTCTTATGGCTGCAATCCAGCCATGCCCCCAGGACAGGTATGAGACTCTTTGTCCATTGAGCAATTTTCCATTTACAAGATGGATTTCCATGAAGTGAGTGAGGCGGGAGTGGACTGAGCCAGTTGAACCCCGAGTGGAAGGGATTGGTACTCAGCGGGGAGCGGGGAGGGAGTGGCACGTGGTCGGCAGCAACCGCTTGTAGCGGTCCGTGTATGATGAGTCCGGCAGCTCTAAGAAGTCAACCACACGGCGAAACTCGACCGCAGAGCGATTGCTCCGACTGCTCAGGTACTGCTCGAGCGGCCCGTGTATTGCGGATATTAATTTAGTATACGGAAACTACAGATCGCTGTGCGGCGATCGCATCGAGGCCGACCGGTCTGTCTATGGCCAGCCTTATATCGTTCGTTTGCATGTTTATGACTTTAAGCATAATGTGTGCGGAAAGTGGCATTTTTTACACGAGTGGGAAATATTGTAGCACGAGGCATGAGCCGAGTGCGACAATCACACGAGTGTGAAAAATCACTTTCACACGAGTAATGTACAGTATTTTTCCTACGATCACGTGATAATTTCACCAAATGATGTGTAATCAACTTCTGACATATTAATACACAAAATGTTACAATTAAAGTCAACATAATTGATTTCAAAATTAACAATAACTATCAATAGTGACAAAAACTCATGTAGTTTAACTATATAATATAGGTAGGTTATTACAATTATTAATTGGTTGGATAATTATAGAAATTGAAATTATTATTGTTCATCATACTTCATACATACTTATCATGAATACCTTTCAAGACGATTACATTTTCCTACTATTATAACAGGTGATTTGGTTTAGTTCGTACAACATCGGACTGACTGACTGACGAAGAGTACGCGGGTTCGATCCTCGACCGCGCCCTAAATTTTTTTTAATCAAGAAAATGACAAAAATTTCGTTTTTCAAATAGATCGCTTCAAATTTAGATATTACATAGGCAAATCTAATTAAAAATTCTATATTTGACATCTTGCCAGTGGTCAATCTTAATAAAAATTCATTTGACAGCTTTTTTATCCGTACACGTACGGATAAGTTTTTTTTCCGTACGCGTCTAAATAAATGCCACTTTCCATTGAACAAGAGTGCGATATATGTCACTTTCCTATGTGATCGTAGGAAAAATATTGAAATTTATGTTTGTTGATTGCATAAAAAAGTTTTGAAAACATTCTGACAGCAGCGTAGATTGTAATAGGGAAAAGAAAGTATTTATCCCCACTGCACGCCTCTGGTAATACGAACGTGGCACACACTCATAGATTACAAGGATTGAAAAATAATAACTACTATGTAAGTTTTGAACTTTAATAATAAAATTTACTTAGGAATATAACAACTAAAATCAATATTTATTTATGTATACATCGTTTCGAACAGCCAGTTCTCCAAACTCTCCCCGCGGTTATCCTTAGATTTGTAAACATCTGAAAAATAATTACATATATCATTTCTAAAATTACTTATATTAACTATAAAGTAACTAATTTGATCCTGGTATGATTAGATTGAAAAATATTAACACAATGCTTATCTGTTTTATAATATTGAAACGTCAAACTGGTATAAACTGGTAAACAAAACCACTCTTGTATACTTTGGCAAGTTTATCTGAAACCGTGAAAGGAATGCAGTCGAAAAATTCGACATTGCCACATTTAACTATGAAAAAACTGAAGTGCTTACTATGTAGTGATAATAATTAGAAAAGGGTCTTTTAATTATCAACAATATTAAAAATATGATTAAACGTTAATTTTATAATGTACTTGTTTCCTTGGATTTATTCTATTTGCATTATTTTTTCAATTTATGAATATTTAAAGATGAACACTTTTCCAAATATGTTATGGGCTTTTTGAAGCTCTGGCAGCGTTGTACGAAAACCATAATGACCACACCCTCGAATTACATAATTGGTGATTTGTATCGACCAGCTGACTTCTTATTGGCAAGCGCGTGCGTGAGATCTTCCCTCTCACTTCGTCAGTTGACTGATATTGATTTATCCAGTGGCGTTATACCTTTGTATTTTCAGTTTTACTTGGTAAAATAGGTACCGTACGCCATTTGTACGTTTGACAGATAGGCGCCATGTTTTTCCTCGCCTCTTACCGATCCCGTATAGCTACAGATAAACTTGCCAAACTATAATATATCATAGACTTTGACAGTTCTCTAAACTTCAAAACCCAGTGGCCCTTTTGTACTGTGCAATTAGTTCAGGGGCGCCGGAAGGGTCAAATATAGGGGGGCAAGTAAAGGTAGATTACAACTTTTATATTTTTATTCTCAAAAAGTACATTTGTATGTACCTACATGTACCTTTCTACTGGGAGAAAAGTAATAGAATATTTCTCCTCCTTTGTGCAAACCGATCTATTATTTTTTCAATAATTATGTTTTTATTCTTATTCACAAATTAGTATTAGTTCATCATTTGTGTTAAATGATTTTTTTGAAGAAGTATAGTGTTTTATTTTGGTAAATAATCAAAATCGGATATTCAATTTTCCAGGGGGGCAAGTGACCTAATTTGCCCCCCCCCCCTTCCAGCGCCCATGAATTAGTTCATCAAATATAAGGCAAGTTCTTTTTTACATCATTTATTTTCCATTGGTTAAATGACGTCAGTCTTCGCTGCAACCACATGTTAGAGTCATCAGTGGCATATAAAAAATGCAGTTGTTGTTGTTTATCAGCTGACAACTGACAATCTATTTCTAAGTTGATTGTTGTTATTAGAAAAAATTTACGAAATGAATGGAGATATTTTGAAAGTGTTGTAATTATTTCAGCCTCTAGATCACTGTAGATCTCGAAGTAGCAGTTCATCTGATAGTTCAACTTGAAATTTTTGCAATTTCTGACGCTGTTAATAGCGCCGGCAATATCTTTTTACCACATTCTAACTTTATTTCTATTAATTCGTGCATTTCTTTGACTGCTTCAAAAAATCGTTAGTTTTTCGAGGTTAAGCTGTCATTTTGTAAACCACCAAATTTATCCACCACCTCGATACAACGGTGGAGTGTTTTGCAATTTTGGTTGATGCAACAGTAATAAATGAACGCGTCATTTCTTCAATCTACAATCCACCAATGAATATAAAAACGCAGTTGGTCGATTGGTGAGAACGTGCCTATATAATCAGAAAGAGGCTAACTTCATCTTTAGGTTTGTGACGTATATGTAGGGAAAGTTGCAAACATTTAGGAATTCTTAATTTCCAGTTCAAGGTTGAACTTACCAATCATTATTCTTAATTTAATACAGCAGTGTAGGAAATCTTCCATCTCTAACTCCGTATTTTCGTTGCCGTATCTTAACATAATCATTCTCAGAACTTTATTGCTAACTTGGAAATTTGCTGCTCTTAAGGCTTGTCGCATTTCGCTGGCTGACATTCCATTCGAAGTATCAGAATCAAAATTTCGGAAAATTCCCTGAAAATAATTGTTTAATTTAACGTATAAGAGTCGACTGGGGTTACGAACACGAGTTTAAGATTTTGCAATTTCTTTTAAATAAACTTTAGCTATATTTACATACTCTTAAATTTCCAATTTGTTCCCAGAGCTCGTAGAATTCATCAAAATTGAGCTTTCCCGAAAGGTTGGTATCAGCTAGAGCAATCATACTGCGACATAATTCATTGGAAAACTCGCGATTTTCTGAAAAAAGAAATAAATTATATTTGAATCTAATAAATGAATTTTTAAGAAGATATTTTCGTCAAAGAAACACCCTTCGATCATTAAACAAACTATATGAAAAATATTGAAAATATTGAAAACATATTTGTTTGATGCCAGCATCTGAATAGTTTCTCTCTTCCGTTTCTCAGATTCCGATAACAGTGCCGTACTGTGTGAGGAATAAAATTTATTGAAAATATTCATCTTAGTTTGACCACAGATTATAAAGAGAACGGTCCCGGTAAAACATCAAACGATTTTCAGCTCTGTCTTCAATGACATTGGCCTTTAACTCGGTATGGCCGCGATGTTGCCAGTTTAAAATATTTTCTGAATTTCTTACCAAATTGCAGTGTTGACTCGGGGACAATAACAATTTCTAGTGCCGGATCTAGTTTTTTGGAAGTTTCCACTATATCTTTAAAACTGCGTCATGAATTAAAACAATTATCATAATCGAATATATATTTATGTATTTATTCAATACCTATATGTACATTCTTATGATTTGTTATAAATAGTCATTACTCTTGGGAGATTAATTAATAAATACATTTTTAGGAAACACAAATAATTACAAAAATCAACCAAATTTTAAAGTACAAATAATTCTTAATTTATTTATTATCAAAGGTAATACAATATACACCTATGCAAGGGAGAATTTTGATAATAATTTGTAGCACCAAAGTTAATATCAAAAGCTTTAAAATTTCTTATATCATAGGCCGGGATATTGAATTACATACTCTCATCCTTTGGAAATAGAAAAGAACTTTATTTTTCTTTCCGAGTAAAATTTATTTGGACAGTCTATGTATGAACAATACGCTCCGCCGTGATGTTTATTCATTTTATAAGAATAATAATCTATATTGTACTCTATACCACTTTATTTTTATAGTTAATATTACCACAACGCACAATCGATTAGTCAAATACCACAATAATTAATATCGGCGATTGAACACCTTCAAACAATGAAGCAGACAAAAATGGCGTTATGAATTTTTTTGCACAGATTACAAGTGATTTTGAGCATATTCTGACGTTTTGAGCCAAGCCGTCAATGTTATTGGATATGGTTGCCAAGGATGTGGTTTGTGAAAAAAAGAATATATTTATGGTATGATTTGTATAGATTATAATCTTTTTAATTGTATAATTCTTTTAATGTTAATAAAATTGATTTAAAACAAGTAATTATCGAATATTTGTATCTGTATAACTATCACACTTAAAAATAATGCTTATAAAATATTTGACCTATGATCGTAAATTGAAGGAAATATTATGCAAATTGACAACCCTGTTGAAAAATTTCGCGAAGCAGCCCGAACGGAGTCGACATACGACGATGGACATTTAAATGAGTATGTCCACCCATCTCTCTCTTTTTACTGTTCTCTATCAAGCTTTCGTATCTGTTCTCTTTATAATATGTGGTTTGACATTGTTTATGTTGGCATACGTCTATTTTCCTTTCTCTGTTATTTACATTTAAAATATACGAAACAAAAGGTTACTGAACATGGTAACGTCGCGAACTAAATTACCTTGTTTAAAGAGGAGATTGAATACAGATTTAAGCTCCTTAAAACCGACTTCAAAATCTTCACTTGCCAAATTATTAAATACTTCTTGTATTGCAGCATCAGCTGATGTACTGTCAACTCTATCAACTGAGCTTGAGAACTACAACAAATAAAAAAGAACAAGTAACATTTTGAATGAAACAACTATGACAATTGTTACAGACAATTGTGATTAAGTAAATAACTACGATGGTTTTTTGTCTATATGAATTTTGGTTTGTGGTTAATTGCGGGGATGTCGCTATTTATCGCCCTCTTAGCATTCCCTTTACTGGGGTAAATGTATCAATGTGATTTCAGCGTTATCTCCAAGCCAGAATCATGTTCTTAGAGCTTTTGGTCGAATGATATCTACCTTGTACTGATGAGGCGCATATACGCCGAAACCGGTCTACCAGTGATATTGTCCCTTCTAATAACAAATCGGAATGGTTAGTTATATCGTGAAGTTATCCCAACCCCGTCTAAGAAGTGTTATTCATTGTCTCTCGGGGCTTATAGCCCGAGAAAATAAGTAGTTATTTCTTCTTAGGGAACGATCTACTTTTTAAAAAGTAATTTTTAAATTTGTATAATAATATCTAGGTATTTTTATATTACTTACCCCTCCGAGAGGTGCCGAAGGATCAATTAATTTCACATCTACCTCATTTTCACTGAAAAATGTATAAATTTTAAATAAATTTTAATGCGATCAGTTTCCGAAATATTGGACAGTCAAACAACATTAAGATAATTATGTTTAGACCCTATATAATTCTCCAACTTCTTTGTGCGAACTATTGGGACACCCTGTATATCGATGTTATTTATGACAATAGACAAAAAATTACTTTGTACTATATAGCCTAAATTAAAAAAAAACGTGAAGGACGGTTTATTAGGCAGGACTTTTTTACTAATTATTTATTATTATTATTATTTTATTTATTATAAGTATTTTTTTGTTACAGGCTACTTACCTTGGGACGAGGAGCCCCAACAGTATCTGGAAGCGCAAAATCTTACCTGTGTTGAAAATATGAATACTTATTACAATTTTAAAAATTGCACAGGAAAATATGTCAGTATTAAATTAATCAGGGATAGATATTATTATTTATTTAAATATTATTATAGGAAATAATTATGAATGAAGAATTGACAGATTTTTAATTTTTTTCAACATCTTTCGATATTTAGATGTTGGATAAATTATTAAACAATAAAGATAAAGATGGAACAGAAGCTTTGGCAGTTTTGATAATAATAAAAATCAAAAATTGTATTGTCAAAAGAAATATAGTCGGGCCACTCTTAGTTTATTTATAGTAACTACCAGTGAATAAAATTTTCTATACATATATGTAGGTAGTGTGAATGAATGTTATGATTATTACTTAATAATGTCTTTCCAAGATGTTGAATTTTCACTAACAAAAAAAATTTAATGTATTTTTATGGTACATTATATTTATAATATTATCCACCTGTCGGGAAAATAAGGTTATTAAAATATGTACTTTAGTTCCAATATGCAGAAAGGATTATCGATAACCTAAAGAGTCTATCCCTTCCCTCGCAGATGTGACATGTGATAGGTAAGTAACTGCTGACATCTCAGATGTCAGCAGTTACTTACCTATCGCGTTTGATTAGGACATTTCAACTAATTGCTGAAACCTTGCTTATGATGGCCAGACGCATAGTTTGGTTCATTCTGAACAGTGTGGCACAAAAATGGCCATCTGCGTCACACTTACACATAGCCCCTGTGGTGGGTGTGTGGTGTTATACTTCTTTTCTCGAGAGCGAGAGAGAGAAGAGAGAGAAAGGTTGAAAAGGCAAACCATGTTAATGTTTAACAGCCTTTCGCCTTGCGATTAACAGGTTATAAAAACTTGGTTGGATGTGTTTGACCAAGTTTACAATTTTTTTTTTAATAATTTAAACAAAATAGCAAAATATTCTTCTTTCATTCGGTCTATAATGGCCAATGGCCCGGTCAATTAAAATATAGCCACCAGAGATATGTACATGGTGCGCAAAATAAAATATTTTTTGATAATCCATATAGCATTGAGAGAATGGAAGAATTTTTATATTTATTGTTCAATTCATATTTTTAAGTATACAGTGTGTCAGAACCAAACGAAGTAATAGACACTCGATTTAATTTTTTAAAAATAATCTAAACAAAATAGGCTATCATTAGGTGAAAATGGCCTGCCAAATTAATATATTGCCACCAGATATTTTATATATATGTATTAATTGATCAGGCCATTAAAAACCTAAAGATAACAAATTTTAACCTATTTTATTTAATATATTTGAAAAAAATTGAATCGTGCGCGTCTATTACTCCATTTGGATTTTACACATTTTTGAATTCCTTTTATTGGTTTATATTTTCAAATAATAGTTTATTTTGCACACCGTGTTCGCAAAAAATATGTATACAGGGTGGCCTAAATTATTCCTTCTATTATTTCATATGGTTAGTCAAAGAATATTCTATTTTGCACATCATGTGCACAAAAATATGTATATATGGTGGCCCAAATTATTCCTTCTATTATTTTATAGTCAGTCAAAGAATATTTTATTTTGCGCACCACTTACACAAAAATATGTTTTATACATGGTGGTCCAAATTATTCCTTCTATTTTATTTGGATTTTCAAAAAATATTTTATTTTGCGCACCATGTA
>CAJUYI010000741.1:69902-97399 GCA_910591695.1 Galerucella pusilla
TATCTTTCACAAATCCCCATACAAAAAAATCTGGAACAGTCAGGTCTGGAGAATTTGGAGGCCATTCTATTGGACCAGTCCTGCCAATCCAATTGTTGGTTAACAGATTCTCTTGCTATGTTGGAATAATGGGGTGGAGCCCCGTCTTGTTGAAAATAAACATTTTGGTTCAAAATATCATCTTGTTCTAAGTGGTTCTAACACAATATGACATTCTGTCAATGATCGCAATAATTTTGTGATATGACGTTTTATCGCCTTCTTGATTATGATTTATTAGTAAGATATCTGAATCATTACAGTATCCCAGTTGAAGTTATCTAACTTCGCTTTCTGTGCACTGATTTTAAACTCCAAGGTACCGATAAGAAGTAAAAATATGCGTCTTTCAAGAAATTGCTAAATATACAGGGTATCCTAATTGAAAAATTACATCTACTGTATTCTGAAAATACGCCACTTTTCTAGCGGGTAAACCGGAAGTACGCCATTTATATAAATGTGTCACAACAAAACTCACGGTAATTTCAAACCTAACTGTGGAAACCGCATTTTATTATCTAGAACTGTTTAGAAGATATAAGCTCTTGAAAACAGTCAGAATATGATGAGACACCCAGTATATTATTAAATATGCTCAACAATTGAAATAACTTTAAAAGTACACTGAAGCAAAACCAACTAAACTCAAACACGACCTATCATTATAAATCAGCATAACCTCACTATTAAGTACCAAGTGTTCTGAACGCTTTGTTTATTGTTTTACCACCAGGCTGTTGTAAAAATAGTCTGTGACGTCACGTGGACATGCCCTATTTGCTATTTTGACATATATCTAACCTTAAATTTGATAAATAAAATCCTCAGGATCGTACTCTGCCAAATTCGAAAGGGTTATGATATTCATAATTACCAGCTTCTTTTTCTAACTGAAAAAACTTGAGAACTGTCAAATGCTGATGTTTTTCCGTGTGTCTAGGCATATTTTTGTATTATTTAAATAAATATAACAATAAGAATAATATTCACTTTTCATAAATAATAATTGACCGTAAACAACAAAGGTACAGACCTAACGAGAACTGTCAGTGGGACATTAGAAAAAGACGTAAGATACATTGCCGCTACAAAAGGTACGTCTGCAGCCTATTTTGAATGCTGTAATTTCTCCCCATTGATAGGTCCAAGCAATAGTCAAATTTTTTAAGTCAAATATTTGGGTTAACGTTTGTGATACATTTAAACTGTTAGCTATGGTGATATTTTGATTAGAATTAATCACAGACTTGCCTTTTTTCCATTTCTTTCAACGTAATGTGTTAGAAGGACATTAACAATCGATGACGCACACCGAAAAGGTTAATATATGAACTCTACATGGATACTTGGTTGAGTTAAATGATGTCTGAAGTTGTATTACGTATAAAGTTTTATTAAAATCTTCTTAAATCAGTAATGGTACCAAAAAAATGTGTCAGATTATCTCATTATTTCAAAAGCTACGACACTTTATCAGGGAAGAAAATGCTCGTGTTCAACTTGGATTTGTTGGACATTGAACAAGCTCAATAAATAATATTAGTTAGAGAGCTCATTAATACATTTGAAATTAAACTTAAACGCATTTTGTTATAATAAAACTCACTTCTACTGCTAGGAACTCCACCATTGCTAACTTTAGCTACCCAAGCACCATCGAGAAGAAACGTCTTCCATTGATGTAGCTCTTCTTTGGTATAAGCCAAAGAATCCGGGTTAGGATGGCAAAATTCTAATAAATTGTATGTTTCTATAAAATCTTCGAATTGCATCCAGAATTCACCGTCATCCGCTTTTACTAATAATCTTTGCTTAGTGTTTTCTGGTAGTTCGTTCCAAATTTCAGAGCTGTAGATAATCAAATAACAAGTATAGTTCACAGGGACGTATACGTGTATACTTGTATACGTCCCTGTGAACTATACTTACAGCCATTTGCACCGGTCTTAGTTTACTAGTTAAATTAAAATGTTCCTTACACCATGACATTTATTCCTGAGTTAACGCTATAATTAATAGTTAAATCTAATCCACAGATAAGGTAGGGTTTAAGATATATAATTATTAATTAAAGTTATGTCAATATGACAATCAACTGAAGTACTTGGCGAATTTGCGAGATAAATTCCTATTTCAATAAAATATGGATTTAATGGATTTTGAAGGAGATGAAGATGACCTGGAAATCTTGGAAGATAACAAAGGGAAAATTACTTTTAAGTAACAACTTTTAGAAAAAGATTTCTTTCTTTTTATTTGTGTAAAATCATTTTAAAACATCTACAGATCTGTAGCTATCTGATTGAGCATTAAACTCCCCCTCAATCTTTGTCCAGGCCTGGCCCTTATCCTTTCAGCTTAACGCACCTGTTTCCTTGCATTCTATTATGTGCTTATAGTAACTTTCTTATTAAATTCAATCACATTATTTTCTCATTTTGAAAGAAATTTGTTGATCTTTTTCTCTTTCCGCTCATTTTGAAAACTCCTACCTTTTGTTTGGGTAATTTTACAAATATAAATATCTAATAGTTGTCATATTTGACACCACTATTACCAACAAAATTGCTGTTTATCAAATTATTCCTAAATGTCAAGATACCAACTTGCACCTAACAAATAATTTACTAACCAGTACCTTAACCACAAATGGTGCAAAACATTTCACTTTTAATCAATGGTTAAAGTTAATCATGAGTTACTAAAGCCAAAAGATAACTGCAACCGGTGCAAACAGCAGTTAGAGGATATACTTAGAGGTTAAGTTTACTTTTGTGAGATTGATTTTCTGTTTTAATAAAAGCTTCAATTTTCAATCATCTATCACTTTTTAAAATAGGTGCTCCCAAATTAATATTAACATCTCGGCTGGTATGGGAATGCGGCGAAGAACCGGAAGAACTGTAACACTGGAGTGGGTCCTATGTCACAAAGGAATTGCTGGCAATGATTAAGCTGACGAACTTGCAAGAGCAGGATCGTCAACACTGATGAACGAGCCCGAACCATCTGTGAGCATCCCCAGATGCTCCACTAGGTCATGGTTAAAAGGGTGGGTAAAAGAACAATCTATGAAACTCTGGAAGAATACGCCCAGGCAAACACATGGGAAGAAATTTATAAAAGAACCATCAGAAAAAGTAGCAAAAGAACTGCTCTCAATGAGCAGGAACAAACTACGCACCATAACGGGGATTCTCACGGGAGACTTTCCCACAAGGGAGCACCTGAACAAAATAGGGCTGCATAACGGAGACATCACATGCAGGATATGCAAAAAGGACACTGAAATAGCTCTACACATATTATGCAACTGTGAGACGCTGGACCACAGATGGCAAAAACTAAATGGAAGACTCCAAATGACTCCAGAAGACTTCTACAACCAACCAGTAAAGAGTCTGTATGAGCTAATACAGGGAGCGGATTGGCTGAATAGGCTGTAGTCAGAATGCTAGGAGAATTCACAATAAGCCCAAGAGGCTGAGGTGGTGCCGGCGAAGGGACGGCTCCTTTAAAAAAAAGATATACATGGTTATAACCATTTTAGCAGAAGGGGGCAAAACGAAAAACGATGTTTAAAAATACTTTTAGATGTAGCCAAGTCAAACAAATAATTGAAAAAAAAACTTAACATTACTTCTTGAACTTGAAAAATTGCTTTAGGCGGCGCCTTCAATAAAGCTTTCACCTTCTAAACCTATCAGATGAAAAAAACCAAAACCCTCCCCATGTATAAGCTATAGCTACGATTCTGATAGTTCATACATTATAAATCCCGTCCTATGTGAACAAAGTGCCGTTAATACAGACGCTTGTATTATGTTATTCAGTTAGGTACCTACTGCTGCCTATCAGTATGTTTCCGAATTAATTTCATATCAAATACAACAATTTTATTTGATGGATAAACTTCATTCGACGTTTACTTGATTCTCATACTATTCCAAGGACTTGGCAACAAAGCTTAGTTATGACAGAAGTCACGTGTGACGAGATTTATATTGTAGTTATAGAAAATGAAGTTAAATTAGTGAATTTCAATGGGAAATTCAACTTATAAATTAATTAAAATAAGAAAAAACGTTGGGTACATTATAATCTATTAGTTTAACTATCAAAATAATAATAATATCACACTCACTTATCACTCCAATCACCGTTCCATTCTCCTGTACCCCATGGATTTCGAATTCTAAGAAGTTTGTATTTTTTTCCATTTGTAGCGGTAACCTCAGCGACATTGGTAATACTGTAAGCGTGTCCTGAATAAAGTCCATCTTTTCTTTCTTCCTCTGCTTGAGCTGAACCCTGTGAAAAAAAATTTATTCCAATCATGGCAACTGCCAACATAAGTAAAAACAAATAAATTAACCTTTTGACAAATACTCCTCCTCTAAAAAATTTGTCGTATGCCTATGAAACAGGGAAATTCTTACAAATAAATTAACCCCTCATGAAAATTTTTCGTACGCCCATGCCAGATTTAAATTTTATAAATCCCTTTTCAAAATATAATCATACTTTCATGGTAAATAGAAATTTTCACAGAGAAATCAACCCCTTACAACAATTTTATTGTACGACTATGGTAGATGAAACTTTTTGTTAATAAATGAATCCCTTTTGAAAATTTTATCGTACGACCATTGTGATGTACATTACCGTAATACCGCAGCCCATAAACGATTTTCTTAAAAAAGAAACTAGCATCATTTTAAAAACGTCATGGTTTTTGCTGTAATTCAGTAGATCTAAACAAACTTCATTCAGGCCTCCAGTGAGGTCTTCAAGTGCATCAGAAACGAAACCTCCTTCAATATTGGCATAAGATCCATATAATCTAAAATAATTTTAAAAATTGTACGCCGCTGAGGGCTACTGGAAATTTATAAAACACGGTAGTAGCTTAAACAATTATTGGGAAGCAATGATTTGAAGTAAAATGAAAGGCTTCACTTACTTTGCATAAGCCTTTTCTAGTAAAGGGGTCCAAAAAACGTTAGCATATTTAGCTTTCGTAAAAATTAGCTTCCCATTGATAGTCGGCAACTTATCGTCAATAACAACATCTATCCATCTTCCATATTGCCAAAATCTGAAAATATTACTTAATAATACTCTTAAGGAATAAGTAGTAGTGCAATTGACATTCGCTCTAGAAATCCAGTATTTCAACACGAAAGGCGGAGAAAGTACGTTGCAATCGATTTGAAAGAGCCCTCTAGCAAGGTAAACTGCAGAGTACCTTAAAATGATTACCACGAGACGCCACTGACCATAATTAAATTATTTCGATAGTTAATAGCACATTCATACACTAGCTGGTATTTATTTCCTATCCATTGTCATTGCGTACATTAATTTGGAATAAAACTGCACTAGAAACAGTAATAAACTGTTGAAAATAATTTAAATACCAGCCCTACTAGGTAGGCAACACGACTTACAAGCAGCAGCGAGTATAGTATTAATTTCGATTACGTTTGGCTTTTTAAATTACCTGAAATGAAAAACTCCAGCATAGTCTTGGGTATAGCTTTGATTTTCTGGAACAATCAGCTGTAGCAACTTGTGATTTTCTATTATATTTACTAGCGCAGCTAAAAACCAACAGTCCCCAAGATTTCCTTGGTTAACGTCAAATCTGTTTTCTCCAGCTTCAAGAAAACAGGGATTGGAAACTATTTCCTACAAAATAATGATCATCACTACTGTTACTATTTGAACTAACTTTATAAATTCATCATAATACAATTTAGGATGCTTTTTTGAGGACTTATTTTTTTATTTCCGCTCCCGATTCAAAGTTTAGTTGGAAATGTCCAAAAAAAAAGAATCCCATGAAAATTTGAGCTCTTAATATTATTTCAATGCTATCAGCCTGTTCTAAACTGGGATTAACTATGAACTGAAAGCTCTACAAAAGGGGGGTAACTGTAATATACATACCTGAGGTCTGAGCCATTTTATATTTTCTTTGGCACTTTCCCATTTTTCTCCCAATTGTATTTTATCAGGAACAAACAATGGGTCATTGAATAGCACCTTTTTGTTGAGATAATAAGTCCTTATTTCTTCATATTTTTGTAGGGATCCTCGGTATTTTAAGCCGGAATATTTTTCACCCAACTAAAAAGAGTTTCAGTTTATTTCACAGTTACCGGTAGAATATTAAAAAATATTGTCCAGATTGCGAAAAGTCTATTCGAGCCATGCGATTTACACAAGGGCGACAAGAAAAATATGAGAAAAACACTTGAAATTGCGTTTAAGTGAGGAGAAACAACTACTTACTGGACATTACTTCCGACAAACATTAATAAATTTAACCAGCTTTTCAGGGGATAGAAAAACAAATATTTGTAGCAACAAAAATGTGAGTGTCACTGTTTAAGCAATTGTTGCACAAGATTTTTTTTTTAATTAATACACAGTGGCGAAACTAAAAAGTTAAATAGACTCCGTTTCACGTGAGCAGAACCCACCTGAAGTTGCACTTGTATGCGCGAGCTTGTAGGAGCGTTTAAATGGAGATCGAGTTATTCAACCCCCCACTATTAAAATGACAGATGTCGTATGAGAGGAGGACCCCCGCATGTTGAGGTGCGCATGCGTCAATGCAGCCTTTAACCTAACCTTTATCGAAACCCGGTTTGGACCTGGGTTTTTTGTTTGTTTTTTAGTTTTCTATTCCTTATTTTCTGATATTTTTATACATAGTTACACTTTGATCTGTCAGTTGGCCGGGAAGGACACACGACTAAATAACTCGGTCTTCGCGCTTCGAGCTTGTCAAAACCAGCGCCATATTGTAAAATGCCTGTACTTGTCGTAATGTTTGAGCCCGTACTAGAAAAGTTCACTTGGCCTGGTGCTTTTTTCTCTTAAGGTTTCAATTAACTTTAAGCGGGGTTCAGAATTTAACTGCAAATAAGGTTGTCTTCGTTTTGAGTCCTTGGTCAAACGGTATTGTTATATTATTGATAGTACTTTTTTTGTAGCATATATCTGTGGTGTTCTATATGCTTTTGAAACTCTCCTCTTCTTTTTTTCATAAAATAAGCATAATCTTCCATAATTTTTGCCAATTCTTCGGCTGGAGTGTGCTTTTCAAGCTTATAATCTCTTATTAATCAAAACTGAGAAAACTGTCGCCAACAGGAAGGTTTTGAGGCTCATTTATTTGGAGATATATTATTGGACACTGCATTTTTAATTTCTTCAATGAATTGTGTTCCAAATCTGTTTTTTCTTTAGAAACACTCATTATTGAATTGAACTAATCTGACGTCTTTTAACAAGAAATAACACAATGACAAAATTTAATCTCGCATGAATCAGATTCCATTTATAATAGAAAAAGGTGTGGTATTTTCTCAACACTCAATTTTTAAAGTAAGTATTTGAAGTAAATTGAGTACCCCGTGATGTAGTACCGAGAATTAACTCAGAAATTATTATTAAGCGACCCCAACTTACCAAGTATATTTTTCTGGGGTCAAATCCCGTACACATATAACTATTTCTTACAGAATCACTTAATTTTGACATTTTTTTATGTTAACACCGGTACCTATATTGACTAAACACTTGCAAAACTATGCACTAATGTAATTTTCGAGTGAAACATCTAGATAGATAAAATTGATTATTTTATCTTATCAAAAAATATATATTTCAATACAATTTTAATCATGTGTGATTGTAGCAATTTAGTTCAGAGATCTAATAGACCGGTAGACCATGACACAAACATCTTACCTTAAATTTAAAGACATATGAACGGTAACGGAAATGTTAAAGTTGTGACAATAGCGACATCTTCAATTCCAACTACTAACCAAAATTCAAAAAATGGGTTTGAAACAATGTATGTATGTATGTATGTATTTGGGGTGACATTCACTGAGACCTAAAAGATCTATTGTGTCCCCTTACTTCTACTTAGTTTCTGAGGAGAGTCTCAGAAACTAGTAGCTCCTTTAGTCCTAATTCCCGGAGGAATTTTAGGATGTCTGCAGGCTTCAACTTGGGTAAATGTTCCTCTTCTATCCAGTAATCTCCCAGGTGCTATGCTCTAGGATTCTGAAGTGCTGTGCAGTTGGAAAGTATGTGGATGGAGGTTTCTTCTTCCATGCCACAAAATCTGCATTCTTCCTCCACTATTTTGAGCTTTTTCAAGTGCCCATTCAGGCGACAATGTCCCGTTAGGATCCCTGTTAAAACTCTTAGCGCAGTTTTACTTTGACTTATGCATTCATTGGATCTCAACAGTTTGTAGTCGCCCATATGAGTTTTTTGATTGTATAAGCCCTACTAGATCTTTCCAATAGTCAGATCTTCTCTTTTTCTCGGCTTTACCCATTTCTTCCAATATTACATTGGAGCTGATTTCGCAAAAGGGTTCAGGCCCTCAGAAAGGTATTTAAGTCCCCCTTTTTGCTAGTTCAGCTGCTATTTCATTTCCTTCTATTCCAGTGTGTCCTGGAATTCATAGTAAGGTGACTATGTTGTTCTCGCCTAGTTCATTGAGTTTGTCTAGGCATTCCCACACCATTTTGGAACTGATTACACAAGAGCTCAGTGCCTTAATGGCTGCTTGACTATCCGACATTATGATAATCCTTTGTCTTCTGTATCCTTTATCAATATTGAACTGGGCGCACTTTCTTATGGCGTGGATTTCCGCTTGAAAGATACTTGGGGTTTTTCCCAAGCTTTCAGAGTGTTTGGTTCCTGGCCCGAACACTCCTATCCCAGTTCCTTCTATTGCTTGAAACAATAAAGTATTATTACAGTTTCCTTTAATATTGTCGCTCTCGGAAGGAGAATATGTACCTTGTACTGATGAGACGAAAATAAAAGAAACTTTTTGTGAATCTCCCTAGCTTTTGTGCAGTTTATTTTATCAAATACCTGGAATAGAAGAGTGAAAGGAGTGAAACAATAGATTTGAGAATAAATATTTATTCATAAGTCAAAAATTTAACAAGAAATATGTATAAGATAGGTATACATTATATTATATAAATACTTGTATATTCAACGTTTAAATTATTTATATTTAGATTTTTATTAGGTATATATATATTCCAAAAATATATAGGAAAAAAGCTTAAATGATGAAATTTTGAAATATCCATTAAAAATGTAGGTTCAAGAATAAAGTGTATTTTCCAGCCATTCATCTATTGAAAACGTAGCGTTAGTTGTTCCGGTTAATTGTTTCTTCAAGAAAAGTACTGAAAAAGATACTTATATTATAAGTCTATGATTTAAACAAACCCCCCACAAACCAAAATTTAGAATAATCGTGCAAACCGCGATAATACATTAATAAATAATAACGAACACAATATTATATTTGTAAAAAAACTTACGGATCATAATTTTTAATTTAATGGCACACATCATGAAATCTTCAAAGTCCATTTCACCATTTTTGTTTCCGTATCTGTGCATCAAAATATTCAATACTTTGTTATTCAACCTGAAACCTGCTGAATTCAAAGCCTCCCGCAATTCGAAGCCACTGAATGTACCAGATTTATCTGTGTCGTACTTCATCCAAACATTCTAGAAACATAAAAAGTATGTGTCGATATTCTCAAGAAAATAGCGGTATGTTTTAAATCAGTTTTGGAATAATATAACTATTATCATTCTATTATCTACGCTCATGTAATCCCACTGCTGGACTTGCATACCTACTAGGTAGATAACCGGCAGCACGTGGTAGTACATAGGCAGAAGAGCAGTAGTAACGTGGAAGTGACCTGACCTTCCCTTTTCTGAATCAATGTTCTGCTTTGAGTTCTGAGTTGCTCTCTATATAATTCCGATAATTCTTCATCATTCACTCACGACTTACCTTCCATTGTCGTATTAATTCCCATAATTCTTTAAATTCTACAAATCCTAGTTTTCCTGATCTGTCATTATCCAGCATAGAAATCATACTTCTACAAACGTCTTTCGAGAAACCATCCACTTTTATATCTAAAATAAAAAATTACTATTTTTGAGAAAATTGTTCATCCGCAGGGCGATTGTCATTTATTAGTGTCAAGTTGTCAGTTGGTGGAATCAACTTTGAAGTTTAATTGAGATTTTTCATTTTATACTGTTGATATGACATAAAAAATACATTTAGCTGTGTCTTCATTAAACTCCAAAGATCAGTTAAGTAGTTAAAGCTTGTGTAAAAGTGCATTATGTGTTACAAACATTGATCGAAAAAAAAAATAAATATACTGATAAATCAACGTAGAGGTTTTTTAATTTGTATATACCTATAGAGAGTTTAAAATAGGCATGCCAAAGATATAAGAATAAATAACAGTAATATTCAAGAAACAAATAAAGCCAAACAAAGAATCCTGGACAATAAATATAATAATAATAATAATGATACGTTTTTGTTTGACAGCGGACCCTAGTATTATTTAACAACTGTGAGATGTAATATAGTTTAATATGTAATAATCATTTAAGATACGAGTGCCTTTGAACATTAAGACATGAAATTAATTATAGTAAAACATTCTCAATTTTTGGAAGCTTTTGACTCAAAATCAACCCTTGAAAAAACTATTTACTTCATTCAACACGCCATCTAGCGCTCTTGAACGAAATCTCAGAGCTACTGTTTTCTTTCCGTTACCAGCCTCCGGCCTCCAACATGGAGATGGAGTCTCTATGGTGGTAAATCATATTTACCAAAGTTATATTATGTACTCTTCATATTTACCTCTGGTATTTACCACAGATCTTGATTTATTATCCATTTCTAGGGTGATTACAATCAATAATGCTCACTGCATTTAACACATTTCAAGTCATAGGATAAGTCCACTATTTTCATAATAAAATTAAAACCATGCACGTGCAAACTTAGAAGGTGTAAATATACGATCAAACAGGCAAATTATTTATTGTCATGCATCTTTAACCTACCAGTTAAAGCAGCTCTCAAAGGCGTTTCCGCTACCTTTGGTGTAAATAATTCACCCAGTGGAGTACCTTTACAAATAGTTGCGCAAAATACAGCAAAACAGGATGGGAATCCATCATTGTTAGTGGCAGGTGATGTTGTAGTAGTAACTTCCTGGCAAGGTATTTCTGGCAATGATAAATTTGAAACTTTTGTCGATTTTATGTTCTTTGTTAAAGCTATGTCGTCTAAATGTATATCAGTGACTTGTTCATTCAGATCTTTTAAAGTCTTTTTTGGCCCGATGGAGATGATTTTCTTTCTTTCACGATCTTACACAAAACAAACAAAATAGATATAATTTTGATACAATAAGTGTAAGGGAAGTGAAAATTGTAAAGAAACAGTTAAATTACAGTGGTAGTAACACAATCTAAAAAAATAAGCCGAAGTTCTAGAGGGGTCGAAATTATGATATTTCCGTCCTGCAATGTGGCCTTCCCACGTGTAGCTAAGGAGACTTATATATTTACTTTTCTCTTCTGCAAGTTAAACAGCTTCAGCTATGCTAGCTCTAGTCAATCGTTCAGTTCAGCTCATAGATTATGGCTCAGCCCCTTTAACAGAGGCCAGAACGCCACTGCTTTTTCTCCACCTGACCACAGATCACCTTATGTGGCTTGTGCATCTGACGCCGTATGTATGTTATCTTTATCTATGCACCTGTCTTTTACTGTTTGTTTATTTATTAAAATTAAGTTCTACACAATAAAACACCTATACAATATATTTCTCTATGACCTATAGGGAATAAAAAATATTGTATTGAATTGTAAAAGTTGTCTAGAAAATATTCATAGATAATTTCGTCAGATACGTTACGAGGTGAGTTTGAAACTTTTTTCCGGCATGTTTATGTAGAATATAAAAATGGATAAACAATACGTTTTAGACAACACATGAAAATAAACACGAAGAGTTTCCATAGCAACATTCTTGTATGTCAACAATGACCAAAATAAAATGTGAGAATATATCTTGATGCAATATAGCATGGAATATAGATTCCATACAATCTATAATGGGAATTAAACTAGTTCATCTGAAAAAAATCGTTGTGTTTTTGAAGTGAGAAAAATCTATTCGAAATGAGATATATACCAAAATGGGTAGATAAAATCCAGGATACTGAAAAGACAGCTCAGAGGTGAGATTTTAAATTAAGTGGTAATAGTAATATGCAGTTTCATTTCTTTAATCACTATTTTCAGCACAGTAGAATTACTGTAGGATTGAAAATATATATAATAAATCGAAAGAAAACATTTTTATTATCAGCATTGTATTAATTTATTTATATTAAAAAATATTATTCCATTGAATCTTATATTGAATTACTCAATATATTTTCAATATATTTTTGTAGTAGGTATTCTTGAAAATGTTTAATTTCTTTCAGCCCATCAAAATCAGCATTCTCATTCCGCTTAGGTAGCAGTAAACCACATCCAAGTACTAGACAACTGAGGTAGTTATATTTTTGTTGCCATTTTTGTAGATCTGATTGGCACTAATTATGTATTAATTTAGTTATAAGAACTATCCAATGCTTGTACTACTAATATTTTACCATAACCACACAAAACTTTTATTTAAAACTTTGGACTGCACCAATCTGTTTTTGTTTGCATAGAACTACCTGAAATACAAAGAATACTTTTTGTGACCTTTTACATTGAGTTGTATGGATGTAGGTAGGTATGTACCTGAGACCTAAAAGATCTATTGTGCCCCCTTTCTTCTACTCAGTATTCTACCAATATTCCATTGGTGCTGATACTGCAACAGGATTCGAACTCCCAAAAGCCTCTCCCTTTGCCAGGTCTTTTGCTAATCATTTCCTTCTATTCCTTTTGTCCTGGAACTTACACTGTGATTATGTTATTGCCCTGAGTTACTCTTGAAACTTTTTTTCTTTCAGTATATTTGACCTCTGCTTCAAACCCGATGGTACACAATTAATAGTAGCTGGTGGTAACCATGTACTAGTATATGACACCAATGATGGTACTTTGGTACAACTTTTAAAAGGACATAAGGATAAGGTGCATGCAGTGTGTTATGCCAAAAATGGGGAAAAGTTTGCTAGTGGCAGTGCTGATAAAACTGTCATCATTTGGTCCAATAAACTGGAAGGATTACTAAAATATAGCCATGGAGATTCTGTACAGTGCCTTGCCTTTAATCCTTTATCTCATACATTGGCTTCCTGTGCCTTATCAGATTTTGCATTTTGGAGTACTGAACAAAAATCTGTTCAAAAACACAAAGTTAATGTAAGTACAGATCCATTTATTGAAGCTTTTAACTTTGCTAGTTATTCTCCTACATACACATCATAATATAATATCCATCTAAATGTGATTTCAAATATAAATGATTCCAGGTCAGAATCAATTCATGCTCGTGGACCAATGATGGTCAGTATTTAGCATTAGGATGTAGCAATGGAGTTATATCAATACGCAACAAGCAAGGTGAAGAAAAACACAAAATAGAAAGACCCAATAATCCAGCAATTTGGGCATTGAGTTGGTGTCCCAATAGGGACGATCCAACAGATACTCTTTGTGTCACAGATTGGAACAAGAATTTGTCTTTTTATACTCTGGGTAAATGCTATTTTTCACATACTAGTATTGAAGTTTGGAATAATTGTTTTTTTTTGTTATTAAATTTTAGGTGGAAAACTTGTAGCAAAAGAAAGACACATTGGATACGAGGCGTTGCGGGTTAGATATTTTGCACAAGGTGAGTTTATTCTTATCGGTGGATTAAATATGGCTTGCACAATGTACACCAAAGAGGGAATTAAACTTGGTTGTATAGGAGAGATGCAAAATTCTTGGGTATGGTGTTGCGAAGCTCACCCTAGCGGGAATTTTGTGGTAAGTATGATTTTAAAGACATTTTATTATCATGGGCATGGGATAAAAATGTTTTAAAGGGATTCATTTATTAGCAAACATGTTCATGAGCCTAAAATTTTCTACAATTTTTATAAAGGGTTAATTCATTTTTGTCTACAGTCCGCATAACTACATATTCTATTTTTTTAGTAATAATTAAGATATTCTTTAATTTTGTGATACTCTGTAGGCTGTAGGTTGCGAAGATGGAACAGTGGCGTACTATCAATTGGTATTCAATATGGTGCATGGATTATTTAGAGAAAGATATGCGTTTAGGGAAAACATGACTGATATTATCATCCAACATTTGATTACCGAACAAAAAGTTAGAATTAAGTGTAGAGATCTCATTAAAAAAATTGCGATATATACAGATCGTTTAGCAGTAAGTTCGTACTTTATTGTATCTTATATGTTTGCTTTATAAATTATTGTTTTTAGGTACAATTACCGGAAAGGGTTGTAATTTACGAATTATACTCGAAAGATAGTAAAGATATGCATTATAGGGCCAAAGAAAAGATAACCCAAAGATTAGAATGCAGTCTTTTAGTCGTTTGTTCGGAACATCTTGTTATATGTCAAGAAAAAACACTGCAAAGCATGTTTTTTAATGGAGAAAAAGAAAAAACTTGGGCTTTTGAAAGTCCTATTAGGTATATCAAAAATATCGGTGGACCCGCCGGTAAAGAAGGCTTACTGTTGGGTTTAAAAAACGGACAAGTTTGGGAAGTTCACTTGGATAATATTCATCCACTGTTAAAAGTAAGTTAACATTTTTTTGAAATTATCTGAACTGAAGTTTAAGATTGGATAAAGTTGGATATATTGGATATTTTTGAAGTTATACTTTTTAGGTAGCAATTCGATAAGTGGACGCGTAAAGTGCTAGGAAAATGTGTTGAGGTTTTTTTCGCATACCTTGCCTGTCGGAAAACCAAAAGTTGGGTGGTTTTTGAAGTTTCTCACCATCTGTCACTTTGACGTTTTTCAATTAAACGTCAGTGAATGTTGAAGTTTTTTTGTCATATTTTCCTACTTTTCTAAAGGTTGGGCGGAAAATTCGTTAAGCCACGGTTTTTGAAGTTTCTCACCATCTGTCACTTTGACGTTTTTCAATTAAACGTCAGTGAATGTCAAAGTTTTTTGTTATAAATATTTCCTACTTTTCCAAAAATTGGGCGGAAAATTCCATCTGTCACTGTCTGTCTGTCACTTTGACGTTTTTCAATTAAACGTCAGTGAATGTCAAAGTTTTTAACTTAATTCACATAACATAAAATACATAATATTGGTGGATGCACCGTTCACACAACCACCTTTCGTAAGGTCATAATACATACTGATTCCGACTGCTCACCCTTCTGCACTGTTGTCTTGGGGCGAGAGTAGGACAATAGATGTTAGTGCCAAACCGAGCGTACCTATAGGCAACCCATAATACATGAAACATAATAGTGTTGCCTTCCCTAAAGGTACTAGGTCTGTTCGTAGAGCAGTCAAAAACGGTTGGAAACTGGACGACTCATGCGCAGTGAATAAAAACCGTTCACAAAAACACTCTGCGCATGAGTCGTCCAGTTTCCAACCATTTGTGACTTTTCTACGAACAGACCTATGACAATGTCAAAGTTTTTGTTATATTTTCATACTTTTTGGTATATTTGGTGTAAAAAAAAACACTTTCTATCACACATGCACTAAACGCTTTAGCAGCCATTAACTATCAGTTGCTCAGGCTGCTAAAGCTCATTTTCAGCCCTTGTGACACTGTAATACTATAAAAATCGATAACAGTTCCACCTTACATACTTGTGATATTTTTTAATGTATACATATTTTTAGGTCAAAGTTAACGAAGGTATCAGGTGTATCGATTTAAGTCAACAAAAACAAAAATTAGCTGTAGTCGATGATTCGGGCTTGTGTCAAATTTTCAATTCTTCGTCAGGAGAATTATTATTTCAAGAAGCTAATGCCAATAGTGTAGCATTTAATAATTTATACGAAGACATGTTGGCTTACAGTGGAGACAATACTCTTTCCATAAAGGTAAAAAATATATATGTTTATATCTGTTCTTCAACACCTCATATCTTGTGTTGCATAAGCATCGGGCGCCGAGCTTGTTGAGATGGCTCGGCCGAAGCGCATTTAAATGTAGACCGAGTTATTTAACCCCCCACTATTAAAATGACAGATGTCGTGTGTCCTAACCGGGGAAGGGAAAATGGTCTGTGGGGAAAAATTATTGAGATTTATCGCTTCCCGGCCAACTGACAGATCAAAGTATAACTATGTATAAAAATATCAGAAAATAAGAAATAGAAAACTAAAAAAAAAAAATCTCGTCGCATCGAATAGAAGGTTAAAGGCTGCATTGACGCATGCGCACCTCAACATGCGGTCCTCCTTTCATACGACATCTGTCATTTTAATAGTAGCGGGTTAAATAACTCGTTCTCCATTTAAACGCTCCTGCTCGGTCGTACTGCATTTAGTGCAGCATTAGGGTTGCATAAGAATCAGGCGCCGAGGTTGTTGAGATGATTCGTGCATTTATTGCAGCATTCGGTTAATAACTAACATAATACGTGTAACTTTTATTTCAAAGGTTGTGGATTTTCCAGTCCACACTCAAACAATGAGTGGATTTGTTGTCGGTTTGACTGGATCGAAAGTTTTTTGTCTCAACGGTTTTAGTATGAATACACTAGAACTACCTCTAAGTACCCCAATGTATCAATATATCGATAAAAGAATGTACGAAGAAGCATACAAAGTGGCGTGTCTAGGAGTTACGCAAGGCGATTGGGAGGAGTTAGCACATGACGCTCTCGAACACTTGGAATTTAAAATCTCCCGATTAGCGTTTGTCAAGTTGCAGGATTTTACCAATTTAGAGCTGATCGATGATTTGCAAGAGCTACATCAAAAAGGTTGGTAAAAAGTTTATTTCCTCCTTCAGCTTAAGTCGACAAGTGCGAGGAATACGTATTTTAGCTTCTGCAAAATTTCTATTAATAAAATAATATTTTATCACAGGAAACTATCCGAAAGAAGTAATGTTGGGCGACATATTGGCGCACAAAGGTAAACTGAAGGAAGCAGCAAAGATATACCAAAGGGCCGGGCATGAATTCAAAGCTTTGACAATGTATACTGACTTGAGAATGTTCGATGAAGCGCAAGAGTATTTAGGTTCGAATGACAACACCGATTTGATAAGAAGAAAAGCTGATTGGGCGAGAAACATCAACGAGCACAAAGCAGCTGCTGACATGTATCTTTCTGTAGGCGATCATTCTTCTGCGGTGCAAATTTACGCCGAGAATGGGTTAGTTAATACTATTTCAACTATTTATTAATATTTTTTATAATATAATATAAAAACAGTATTAATACTTTCGGCGGGTGTAATTTAGACGCTAACCATCCTTCTTTACCTGTCTGACCAAGAAGGGTAGATAATGCGACATGTATTTTCGGCACTAAGAAGTGCAGATAGGTCGAGTCATAAAATAACTCTTATCTTAATAATTTAACCACCAATATTTGGAAAAATCCAATAGTTTTTTTTTTAGTTTTCTATTTCTTATTTTCTGATATTTTTATACATAGTTACACTTTGATCAACCGGGTTTGGGCCTGGGTTTTCTTGTTTTTTTTTAGTTTTCTATTTCTTATTTTCTGATATTTTTTGATATTTTTATACATAGTTACACTTTGATCAACCGGGTTTGGGCCTGGGTTTTCTTGTTTTTTTTTGGTTTTCTTGTTTTTTTTAGTCTTCCATTTCTTATATTCTGATATTTTTATACATAGGTTCACTTTGATCAACCGGGTTTGGGCCTGGGTTTTCTTGTTTTTTTTTTTAGTTTTCTATTTCTTATTTTCTGATATTTTTATACATAGTTACACTTTGATTAACCGGGTTTGGGCCTGGGTTTCTTGTTTTTTTTTTAGTTTTCTATTTCTTATTTTCTTATATTTTCATACATAGTTACACTTTGATCAACCGGGTTTTTAACTGGGTTTTCTTGTTGTTGTTTTTTTTAGTTTTTTATTTTTTATTTTCGGTTAGCGCCCAAAATACACATAGGATTAAAATGACCCTTCGGTCTTGGCGCCTAGTTTACATGTTGTAAAAAGTGCATTAATCTTTTAGCGCCCAAATTACATCCGCCCAATACTTTTGTTTTATTGCAGTTGGGGTGAACAGATGGTCGATTTGGCACGAAAATTGGAAAAATCTGAAAGAAGCACTCTAATAACAATAGCCAAACATCTAAAGCGCCTGAAATATTCGTCGTCTGCGGCCGAAATCTACCGAAGACTCGGTGATTCCGAAGCGGTGCTTCGCTTACACGTCGAAGCTAAAGAATGGAAACAAGCGTTCGCTCTTGTACGCGACCAACCGCAATACAATGCTTTAGTTTACGTACCTTACGCTCATTGGTTGGCTGAAAGCGACAAGTTTGTCGAAGCCCAAAAGGCGTTTCATAAAGCCGGGAAATCTCAGGAGGCGTTCAAAGTGTTTATTCAGCTTACGGATAATGCAGTTACTGAATGCAGGTAAGATAAATGTCATTTGTCACTTAAACCACGGAACAATATAACAATCGGAAGAGTCTCTTGCCGTAGAACGATAAGTACGCGCAGATTTTGTGCGCAGTGACAGTCTGTAGAAAATAGGATCACATTTCGATTATGCCTAGATTGTTGTTTGTGTTCATGTCGTTATAAAGTGTTAAGAAGCTGTTGCCAGCTCTAATTTTAGGATCAAAAAGGAGGTCCTCAGGCGATGCCTGTGGGGGGAAGGTGGAACGCGTAAGAGTGGATTCATTACCTACACACATTTCACAAGCATTTTTGTATAGCAGTTAATAGACATTTAACATCTAGATAAAAAAATCTTTTCCGCATCCCTATCCTATTTTTTTTAAGAGTTACCGATGCCAACAACTACACTACAAAATACTAAAAAGAAAAAACAACATATAAAAATTAATTCACAAAATTAGGTCGGTTCAATCCTGTCTGGTTTTATTTATTCATTTCTTATCTCCTTACTTCGTGGAATCTGTAATACAGGTTTGTTTACGTATTTTCTCTCTGCCTTACTCATACAATTTCCGTAACCGATTTTAAAAATAATATCATTAATTGTGAGTTAATTATAAAAGTCACAACATTGGCGCAATGTTATCAAATGTTCTATTTTTCAAGACGAATAAGTTGGTATCAAAATATCCGCATTGGAGTGGTCTTTTATTTTCCATAAGCTGGAAGCATAATCCTTTTTTTTTCTGTTATTTAACGTCGGTCTATTTCTGCATAATCCTTTGAAGTGTCATTTAAATTTCTGTCTGACATAGATCGAAAGAACAGACGGAGAGAGACTCTTCCGATTGTTATAGTGTTCCGAGTCTAAGCCAGGATCTTTTTTAGATATCAAGACGCCAGTTATTATTATTGGATAATGTCTAGGCAATATTTGGATTTGTCTAAAGAAAATAAAGAAAAAACGGAACAATATTTAAATTATTTTAGAATTAATGAAAAATTAGCAGAAATCTATTACGCTTACAATACTATACACAAATATTTAGAAGAACCCTTCACGTCTTACATGCCTGAAGCGCTATTTAACATATCTAGGTTTTTAATGACAGAAGTGGCTGGACAAAAACAGAGGATGAAGGGAGTGTCTACGTTCGCTATATACTACACTTTGGCTAAACAGGTAAATATACAATGTACACTTAACTATGAAAAAGTCAAAGTGCTAAGTATATAATAATTAGAAAAGTAACTTTTTATTATTAACAATATGATTAAACGTTAATTCTTTAATGTGCCTGTTTCCTTGGATTTTTTCTATTATCATTATTTTTCTAATTTATGAATGTTAAAAGATGAGCACTTTTCCAAATTTTTTATGGGCTTCTTCAAACTCTGGCAGCGTTGTACGAGAACCATAATTACCACACCCTCCGAATTACATAATTGGTGATTTTTATCGAAAGGCCTGACCAGCTGACTTCTTATTGGCAAGCGCGTGCGTGTGTTCTTCCCTCTCACTTCCTCAATTGACTGATATTGATTTATACAGATGCGTTGGTATTGTCAGTGACCTTTGTTTTTTCAGTTTTACTTGGTAAAATAGGTACCGTACGCCATTTGTACGTTTATGAAAGATAACGCCTTGTTTCCTCTCCTCTTACCGATGCCCCGTAGCTTCAGATAAACTTGCCAAACTATAGGTGTAATAAACCATTTTTCAAATACTTCTGAGATACTTTCTTCCTTCTTTTTGCCTTCTAAAGCCAATAATGCATTTCCTACCAAACCCATTCTTCTCTATATTGTTTTATATCTTCCATAGTTTATTATTAACGATCTTGTTATGTTCTTTCAATAAACTTTGACGATTTCTTCCAAAATATGTATATAACAAATAAATAGTACATTTGACTCTTCAAATAAGGGTGATACAGATAAATTTAATTTGTTTCAAGAAAGTCTGAAATTTTCTTTAAAGCTTCCCAAAATTTGTCCAACACAGATCTCATTTTTGTTCTTCGAACATTTTTTATTCACTCATCACAATTTTTTAAAAGTCCTGGTATTCCACAAAAATTTTCTGCACTGTATATTTTTCCTCTACCCCAGTAAACTGATTTTACTACTATTTTAAGAAAAATGTAGAGTAATAAATATACTATCTTCTGTAAGTTCCTTGTGGCATTACTTATTCTTTTGGGAATCAAACCACAATAATGTTTTTTATTTTTTATTTCGACGTTTCGGTAGCGTTCCAGCTACCGTTGTCAAGATTAACTAGTAATAAAATTGATAAAATAATTTTTGGTCCCTATCTGACACAACGAAAGAATATGGTTCGAATAAGTGAACATAAAAAAAAATCAAAGATAGGGAGTTCTTTAAGTCAGGTATTTGTAAACATGCTTGGGAAGAGGGGCATAAAATTCAATGGGATTCGACAAAAATAATATTGAAAGAGCCCAATAATTAAAGACGAAAAATCAAAGAAAGTGCTTCAATACAACTAAATGCAGATAAATGTGTAGCTGGTATTTCAGCCGAATGTAGTCAAATTTGGTTACCAATGATAGAAAGAGAAATTTCCAATAATCAATTACCTGCGTTATCAGGATAGCATCATAAGTTTTTATCCAGGTTTTCTTATGATTTATCATTGGAATAGTTGTTAATCGATACACACTTCAATACACAAAATAACCAAACTGTGTCATACATATTTTGAAAACAAAAATAATCATACACAAAAAAGTAACAACAAACGCGTTTTATTAACAACATTTCCAAAATAAGCTAAAAAAAGCGCTATCCCAATAAAAAACCGTTCCTGTTCCTTTCTAGTAGACTATCATATAGTTAGAATGTCATAAAATAAAATATTTTATTTCACATTTTACCAGAGGTGTGATCTACTATGAATGGACCTTGATAAAATAGACAACAAAGTTTTGTAGTCTTAAACTTCAAAATATTATTGATTGTCTAGATGTCATATTTTTTCGTTGTGTCAGATAGGGACCAAAAATTATTTTATAAATTTTATTACTAGTTAATCTTGACAACGGTAGCTGGAACGCTACCGAAACGTCGAAATAAAAAATAAAAAACATTATTGTGGTTTGATTCCCAAAAGAATAAGAAAAAAGAATAAATATACTAACTGCTTGAGAAATTTTGAAGATAACATGAATATTTTTGGTATATCATCCAATATTCATTTATTTATCTGTCAGAACTATCAAAAATGGAGGTTAGCTGATGTCAATGCTAAGAAGTGTTGTGTGAAACTGGGCTGAATCTGACCAATCAGGGGTCTACAGAATTGCCAACTTAAATTCAAATTACTCCTCCTGGTGATTTCAAACCAAAAAGATTTGATTGGTACCAGACACATATGCGTTAAATCTACACCATTTTGAAAATAAAACCAGATTAATATTCTGTTTTCTAGGCGAAAAAGCTGGGTGCTAATAAGTTGGCCAAACAACTGTTCGATAAAATAACGAATCTGAGAGTACCACTGAAATTTCAAGAACAAGTGGAAATAGCTACAATAGCTATTAAAGCGAAGCCTTACAGCGATCCTGAAGAGCTGCTACCGATGTGTTACCGCTGTTCTACCTACAATCCTTTATCGACTACAATTAATAGTTGTGTGAATTGCGGAGAAAATTTTCTTTATTCCTTTGTAAGTTTTGAATTGTTACCTTTGGTAGAATTTCGTTTAGAAGAAAATATAAGTGATGAAGAGGCTGTGAGACTTATAGAAACGCCAATGGTAGAGAAAAAAGAAGAAAATTGGAAGGAAAATATATCCGAAACTCAACAAACCTTGCAACTAGAATTGTCCCCAGAGGAAGAACCCGATCCGTTCACGACTAAAATAACGAAATCCAACGAATTTCAACCGGTAGTTGTAGGTAGAAAGACACTATTATCATTGGATAGTTCAAGTGTTTTAATTTGTAAATGGCCGTCTCCACTGCGTCATAAATATTTTAGAAATCTCTTACCGGAATTGCATATAACGATGTGTAATTTTTGTTTTAAATGTTTCCACATTGACGACTTCGAGTTGCAAATGCTGCAAAACGATCATTGTCCATTTTGCAGAAATTCGAATACCGCATCTTCAACGCAGGATAACAGCGAAGATGGTGTTTGATTATTAATTGTATTTATTGTTAAACAATATTTATTTTAAGTAAAAATGTCTTTGAAGTATTAAAAATATTTTTGAAGAACAGTTTATTCTTTTCCTCAAGGCGCGTTCTTCGCGAGTCAATGAAGATTCGAGGCATTTTAAATATTACAAAATAATCTAAATATTTTCATAAATCTACTTGATCTAATAAAATTTTTCGGTCTTCCATAACCGTTAGCTGTACTGATCAATAGAAAAAGGTTTGGACAGGCCAAAAGCCCTGAGTATTAAAGATATAGGATTTTTACGATAAAAAGACGATTATGTCATTTTTAGTTACTTTCCTGCTTATCAGAATAAATATTAATTAACCAACCGTAAATACAATGCATCTTCACCATTCAGGGCAATTTACAGCTAACATGTTGACAAAACTTCAAGACGTTGTCAGATCAACTGGTAAAATTCCCCAGTTTGTTTAGACGTTTATTGACATTCGATAATCGTCTAATAATATTTACTATAATATAAGTTTTTTTGGTGAGGTGGAATGGGGTAAATGTGATCTACTTTTTGAATAGTTCAACTTTCTTTCAACATAAAGGTGCCAAGAACAATTTCAAAAATTTTTACAAAAAAAATCTTATGCTTTTGAAGGGGTTTTTTATTCATTGTATGCAAGAAATTTGAATAAAGTTTAATGTTGCGAGTGTTGCGGAATGTTTTTTAAAATCATGTCAGTATATCACATTTACCCCAGGGCCCGGGGCAATTGTGATGAAAGTTTATATTTTTGTAGTAAATAACATACTTTTTACTCTGGGGCTATTGTATTAAAATTCATTCCAAGCTCTCTGCATGTGTTTTTTTGTAATTCATTTTGTTGAAAAAAATACGGAACATTTTCAGCTATTATAAACAATCATGGAACAAAGGAACAGAAACTAATAAAACTTAATACAAAACACTTCTAAATGTGTCAGAGTTAATGATGAATGTTGCAGTTTTTTGAAGAAACTGGAAACTCTTACATTCCACATTTATCAAAGATAGGATTGGGTAGTAGTTTCACAATATCCTGCTGAAGTACAGTATCATTTCAAGGGGCAAATGTGTTCTAGCAGCATTCCGAAGTAAATATTAAGTATTCAATTGAATAACCAATATAATATGTTTCTCTCAATGACTATGAACTATTAAGTAAATAAAAATTGGATTATTACTCCTACATACCGCAAAAATAATATATTATTGCACGAACGGGGTAAATGTATATTGAAATTTGCATAAGAGCGAAACGCTCCCTTCCCTTATCTGTGCTTAACTTAAATCCAAGTTTGAATTTCGACAGTTTCTAGTGATGGTTCACTAGAATAGCATATTTCGAGCTCTGTCTAATAGGTGGCACAAGAATATCTATTTAAATAGCCATTTTTAAACCAACTGTCACAATTGCCCCATTATCACATATACCCCACTTCACCTTGCTCTTAAATTCATTAGGCGTTTTCGGAAACTTACTCGGGTTGACACGATCCCCAACCTGCACGTTCGTTTACCTAACCCGAGTTGCCTACCTGTGTTCGGATACTTCCGAGTTGTTGACTGGATGACTGACTCAGGTTCATTTTTCGTAACCCACCTCGAGAGGTAGGTCGGTAGAGACGCTATAGGCACCGCATGCGCATTACTGAAGTGTAATATAACATAACCTAATTCTTTTAGTGGTAACAAAATATATTGCTTTTATTAAACATGAACAAAAGGGGCATTGCTACATTAACGGCGTTGGCATTTGATTATTTATTCGAAGATGATGACGAAGTTGAAGAAGAGATGTATGTTTTGTTATGACGTTAGCTGTCAGATCAAAAACGAAACCTATTAGTTCGTAAACTGCAGTTCCCGAGTAGGTGATCGGAGAGATTCATCACGTGACCTCTCTGGATCGAGTTAGTGAGCCGGAGTAAGTTTCCGAAAACGCCTATTGTTTCTTCAAGATTAAAAAAACAGTTATTTTCATTACTAATTATTTAGGCAAATCTGCAGTGAGTAGTTAATAAAATGCCGAAGCAGCTGAACAGTAAATGTCAAGAGATGGTAACATATTTGTTAAGCTATTTTGAACCAGAATGCCAGTAATAGTTTTCGCTATTAATCCAGGCGTTATACACCAAAAATCGCCTTTTTGTGATAATCGCTGGTATCAGCTTGAAACTTTGTATATAGGTTGCAAAAAATACGTGCAATAAAATAGTACTAACCCGCAAATGCAAAACCTTGCACGGCATTGTTTAAATGACAATATTGTGCTATTTTCTAGTAGAATTACTCGTTCATTCGTGAATATCTTTTTTGCTCTTGATTATAAAGGAAAAATGTAAAATACTTTTTTTTTGTCTTCTAAAAACGAACAATATGAAACCAACCGCGTCGAAAAATATTGATTAGATCAAAAGTTATTGATGATTAAGTTTAAATAAACATTAGTTAGATTAAACAATATTATTTTATTTTGTTAACAATAACAATATCCTCTAATTGTGCTTAATTACTGTACTCCGTCAACAGATCACGTGTGCCAAACCCGCAATCGGTAAGTTGAATAGTTAATGAGTTATAGCGTTATAAACAAATTGACGTAGCATTTTTTTGCAATAAACCTGTACCACTTTGTCACTTTCCCTGCATGACGCTGATTTTATCTAAGGTAGATTACGTACGGTGTAATCGATCGGCGTCGTTATTTTTTCAAAAATTGCATTTGCACGGCCAGGATAATTATTTAATTATACGCCCTTACTTGTAAAATGCAATATATTGTTAATGAGACCTGGGGACCTATTCTCAGCTGCTGAATGTTGAGATACGCATACGTAATGTTTATAAATGCGAAGGTTTCTATTTTTGAACATTCGCAATTGGTTCGCATGCGTATGTATCATTCGAAATTGCAGCGAGCGGGATATTTTAAGTGAATCACATATACGAATGCGTATTTGCCATACATAACCTCGCTTTTGTATATGTTTTAAAGTGTATGGTGTATCCATTGACATATATGTCAATGGGTGTATTACTATTCATTCGTGATTTTGAGTTAGAGTTAGTTTTGTAAGACTTTTCGTCATTAAATAAATGGCTGCACAGTTTGTTCACTTGCTTTTAATCCAAACATCAGAAAATGCTGAAGAGAGAGCACCCCGAATTTATGAAAGACGGCGTAATCTCAAAATACCTATAGCAGTTTGCAAGATGCCTTTATGCCTTTATATTTACCTTTATTAATATCCATTATTCTTATATGCTAGAATTACCAAAAATCCGAAAATTTTAAATAGCGTTCTCGTTGGAACGATTTAGGGTCTTTACGCCGAATCCGGATTGTCAAAGACTGTCTGTGATGCTTGTGAGAACAAGCCCAATATTGTACGTCAGGGGATTTGATAAACATCAGCTGAGCCACAGCATGTGCTAATGCTGTATTGCCATGTTTACGCGAGTGTGTTTGGCTAACCGTTCGTAAACACTTGCGAACAACGTATGCGAGTAGGAAAGAATACAATATTCATTACGAATGCGCATGTAGCCATTCGTAAATTGTTATATGCGAATGCAAATTTGCATGTGCTGAGAATAGGTCCCCTGATTTTGTAACTTTTGACAACGCACATTGATAGGAAATTGAATGAGCTTTCGATAACACTAAACAAAATCATCTTTCGTTAATAAACAACCGAGATATAAGCCGGCAAAGTTGACAGTCAATTGTTCAACAATTTGGGCGAGTAGAGGTAAAAAAAAATACGAGCACGACCGAGAGACGGAGTGCTTTCATCACTCGAAAGATCATCCGATTAAATAGACAATATCTGCGGAAAAAAAAATTGTTAAAACTCGAGAATGCGTGGAAAATATCAGTTGCTGCCGTCGGCCGAGGAGTGGGGGAAGCGCTCGAGCCGCTCGGCCGACTCGCTGAAAATCTTCACGCAGCCATTCAAATTGAACGGTGCTACTTAAAGTCGACTTTTCTTGGGATCCAATAAAGATATTTGGATGATTTTTTTTTTGATTTCATACCTCGCGACGAGAGAAATCTATTGCCGTTGTCGAAAATCAGGAAATATTGAAACCTGAGTAGATGCGTTTGCGTCAAACAAAGTATACATTTTTTGTTATCTTATTTGTAGAAAAACAATGTTATTTTTATAAATAATAAATGAATGTTACTGTATGATTAACAAAAAAAGCTTCTCTCTTGTCTACGGTATACAAGTTAATATTAAACACCAGGGAAAGTGACAAAGTGGTACAGGTTTATTGCAAAAAAATGCTACGTCAATTTGTTTATAACTCATTAACTATTCAACTTACCGATTGCGGGTTTGGCACACGTGATCTGTTGACGGAGTACAGTAATTAAGCACAATTACAGGATATTGTCATTGTTAACAAAACAATCTAATATTGTTTAATCTAACTAATGTTTATTTAAACTTAATCATCAATAACTTTTGATCTAATCAATATTTTTCGACGCGGTTGGTTTCATATTGTTCGTTTTTAGAAGACAAAAAAAAGTATTTTACATTTTTCCTTTATAATCAAGAGCAAAAAAGATATTCACGAATGAACGAGTAATTCTACTAGAAAATAGCACAATATTGTCATTTAAACAATGTCGTGCAAGGTTTTGCATTTGCGGGTTAGTACTATTTTATTGCAGTTATTTTTGCAACCTATATACAAAGTTTCAAGCTGATACCAGCGATTATCGCGCTAAACTCTAAATCACCTGGACTATATTTGTATTCATTATTATTAAGAACTGTCAAAC
>CAJUYI010000741.1:97499-123487 GCA_910591695.1 Galerucella pusilla
ATCACCTGGACTATATTTGTATTCATTATTATTAAGAACTGTCAAACATCAGATTGACTTTTCTACTTTTCGTTAAGTACAGAAAAAACTACAACTTGGCAACATCACAATATTTCTTTTTGCAACGTCATCGTCTTTTTATCGTAAATAATTTTTGTATCATAAGATTATTTTCAATAAGTACCTATTGGCCAACAAAGTTTTAAAATCTTTACCTGATTTGAGTGAATAATCTAAAATATCTTTCAATTCCATCCAGTCTACCTCCTTGTCTTCACCGGCAAGTTTCAGGAAGAATTCATAAACTGTATCAAATTCTTTTTTTTCTTCTTCAGTAGGTTTTGTATTTACCTGAAGAAACATTCATTATGTGCTATTTTATTAAATACTAGCGAGTGCTCTAAGCGAAAGATAAAATAAATAATAAAGATAAGCAGTAAAAGCAATGGGCTCGTTTACTAAAATTTTTAAATCATTTTGAACTGTCGTAAAATAAAGTACTTAGGATAAAAATATTATTATGAAAATGTCATGTCGATAGAATATGACGTCCTAATACAACCAATTAAACAAGCATACCGTAGCGGGGCGAAGAATATGACTGTGACGTCACCGCATATGAAAATTGATGTGCACAAACATTACGCTTCTGACTGTAAGGTGCCTCGCGTAAAATTTATTTATTTTGAATTACTTACAAAATGTTGTGTGAATAAAATAAAATGTGTGGACCTAAAAGCAGACTCATTAAATCTTCCAGAAATGGACTTGCTAATGATTATGGAGCTTTTTAATCAAAAACACGAGTTTATTAAATTATAATTTTTTACATCGCTTTTGGCTGTTTTCCGGCCAGAATGATTGAAAATGTCAATATTTTCATAAATACATGCTCTCTTAAATGATATACAGGGTGATTCCAGATGTTTTATTTTATTCCTGGCATGGTTGACAAATAAGTTACGGAAATAACGCTATAGGTTACTAAGTAAAAAATTTTTTTAACTGCAGACTGTCCAATTAAAGGAGATTCTCCAAATGCTATTTATGATGAATGTGTAGTGGAAATTAAATCACCAATGTTGAAAAGAACAAGAAAAACTTATTTTGATGAAGCAGGTAATATTAGTTCCAAATGTTTACATCAGATTCAAATGCACATGCACCTCACTGGTAAAAAAGCGATATATGTTAGAGCTGATCCGGACTTTGAATCAAATAAAATAATTTCTTTTGAAACATATAATATACGCCAGTTTTGTTGATGATCTACTGAAAAAGATTACCTGTTTTTTGGAAAAAAGCAGTATTCAATAAAATTTAATTTGTGAAGAACTGACACATTATATTATTAAATAATTTTTAACATTAATAAGGCCACAAGCTATAAGAACAATATTATCTACGTATTTAAAAAAATTAGATTAATACAACAAGCGCGTGGTTTTCAATAACCCTCTCAATATGGAATCACAACATATTTTATAGGGTAATTTATAACGATTCTGATTGAAGAAGAATGAAATCCTGAAAATACACAAACAAAGTATGTTGACTTATCAGTGAATACTTTGAGTCTTTTTATGCTTTTCTGCCATTGCTTCCGTTTTTTTTTGCATCCCTATTAATAGAAATAAATGTTTTGTTAGATGTTTTAATCGTAGTACTTTTACATTCTGGAACCGCACAATATTTTTTTTACTCTGGTTCTGGTCCATTGTGTCAAATAGTTATAAATAAATTATTTCTAAACGTTCTTATTTCACAAACACAACACTGTTTAGAGTTTGCTAAAACGTATAAATAATAATTTGCATATAGGCAAGCAAAATACTGGCTAAGTAGTCATCTAACCGAAAACCGATCGGCGCGGTATTCGCTCTCTGAACGAGAGATTTCATATGCGATGACGTCACGCTTAAAATTCGGAGAGGTGCGCTGTTTGATGTTTATAATTTTTTTTAGGCGACTTAGGAGTCTCGCTGACGACTAATTTTTTGCACAGAGCCTCAAAATGATATGCTCCTAATGGTACAATAAAAAAATATATAAATGACCCCATAGGTCGTATTTATCGAAATTATTTTACAATAATGGCATTTAAAATAAACCTATATGAAATATCTGAACATTAATTTTTATAGTATAGCGCGGGTCACACTAGGGACCCAATTCTTGAAAACCAAGAAGTAGAACAACAGAGAGACTGGAGACGTGGTTCTATTGAGGATGGACAAAAGAAGATTCCTGAACCTCATTCTATCGAACGTAAACAGAAAAATGGCAAAATGGCTGCCTCATGCTTCTACTGGGTAAATTGAAGGGATCAGTCAGGGAATCCGTATCTTAGGAGGCTGTCGAGACTAAAACTCGCCGCTGGCGCCAGCAGGCGAATATTTTTAGCTGCTAGCAAAACTGGACATGCTCAAACAGTGACGACTAGCGGGTCACCTAACTCGCAGTAATTTACTCGAGTTATCAATATGTGTCCAGATTGACAGTTAATGCTGGTTATGTAAGAGCGTGGAGCACATGGCCAGGAAGCCCTACCGACAGTCGGTAGGCCTTCCTTTGTAGGGTATGTGGGGAAAGAGGACACCAGCCAGGGGAGACAGTATGTAGGTAGTAGGGGAAGGAAGTGGATGAAGACGGAGAGGGAAAACATGGGAGAAGGCATGTGAGAGGTAGGAGTGATAGAAGGCAGTAGATGACGGAGAGTTTGTGAAGGACAGCCGCCCGCCTTGAAGTATGCTAGGTAGTGATTCCGAGGCGGGAGTAACGGCGAGCTTGAGGTGAGTTTGGTTGGTAGGCATTCCCTTGGGAATGAGTCCAACACTGTCTGGGTACTGGTTAGGACCCATTCGAACAGGAGTTTCCCATCTCAGCCCGAGAAAAAAAGGTTGGCAGTTAAGCTACACCGAGGCGAAGAGGCGAACTTCGGACGGTGCACGTTATAATATGTCAAGGTTTTTATATGAATTGATTCATAGCAGGCCGTCCCGAGCTCAAGCGTCCCCGTGCATCGGTAGTGAATCGTCCATTTTTGTCTGTTAAGGCTAAATCCTGACAGCGCACGTCATAGTGTTGGGCACTTTATATAAATTCTCAAGGTTTCGTACAAGCGATCTCTCAAGTCGGTTATAGGCCGTCGTAGCATGTTTAAGAAGTTCGGCTGGCAATCGTTCTTAATAATCCTCGTTCCAGCATAGCTAGACCTTTTCAAGGTCGTGCCGACCTAGTCCTAGTTCGTCTTCTTACTGTTGCTAGCTGTTCTAGTATTTAGATTATGTTTGGAGGTGAAAGACTGTCAACTTTTATATTGATTGATAATAGAAAAGCTACAAGTTGCAATAAAAGTTTTTTTTAGAATATGGATGCTTTTTAGCTGATGTTTTAACATAGCTTCAAAGTTGCAACAAAATATTACGGCCAAAGCAAAGCTTTTTGTTGGTTCTATTAGACTTACGCTGTCCTCCACCGTACCAAGTCCTACATCGTCGTCTAGCTCCCTATAAAAATTAGAAACATTTAAATTAAAATATTATTTAATTCAAATTAACCTGCCTTCAGGGAAGGGGGTTAAATAAATGTACATGTTAAAATCACAATGTCGAGTTTAAATATATCTTTTATTAAATTAACATCGATTAGTATTTAATTTCAACATTAAAAAGTTTATGTACAAACTTAAATCTAAATGATATTCGATATTAGGCTTGATGATAAAAAGGTAATACAGAATTCGAAGCTTTCGTTAATTGGTTTTAAATAGAAAAATATCACTATTCAGTAGCTATTGATTGAGTGGAAGGTTATTGTTATAATTTTTTCCGCCTACCTAACCGCAAAACCAATCATGAACACCAAAAATAGAGTGGAAAATATTGTTTAGAAGCCCAAGGGCGGAACATTCTTAACGCCACTATTTTTTTACAATATATTTTTAATAGATCGGAATCATTAATTTTCTGGTGCTAGATAAGCCAGAGTTTTCAGTAGTTTTGTTTCAATTTAAGCTGTAGACAAGCATTTTTGTAGCTGCGCTGCGACCAATCATCAATAACAGCTGCAAAGATCCCAGCCCACGTCTTATCTTTACCCAAATGCATTTTATGACATCCAGTACCGCCATCTACGGTTTGTCGCTGCAGTCCACCATTTTTGAAGTACTTATCATCTGTCACTTGTTTACTTTGACGTTTCACGTGAATTTTTTTTATTAAACGTCAAAATATGTCAAATTTTTTTGTTATATTTTTTGGTTTATTCGGTCTACGCTTTAGCCGCCTTGAGAATTGTACATTTGAGATTCAGTTTGGATATTTCCAAATTGCATTACCAGAAGTTATCGTGACCAGGGTCCGTTTAAGATAAATTTGGTTTCGGCTCTCATATAAAATGGAAAAATATAAAAAAATACTATGTGTAGCTACCATAAAATTCATATTTTCAAAAAATATAATCCTTCACTCTACAGAATAACTTGTAGTTATGATGTTGATTGAAATATTGGGAAAAAGCGTTTATTATTATAGTATGCTTGAATAAAATCGCAGATAACTGTAGATTTGTACAAAAAATATGTAAAATTAAATTTCTCGGCCGAACCGTTTAGAATGCTTCAATAATAGTGTTTTTGTTGGTAATTCATCTCCTTTCCCTTTGTGTGTTGCTAAATTTACAAGGTCCAACATATCCAGATAATCTTTGACGTGCGAGAGCCTTTCCACTTTATACTGACAAATGATAAATGTCGATATCCTTTCATTGTGTATCGTGCCGGTTACATTTTTTTTACAAAATGGGAAATATTCTTCATAGCCAAAATAAAGAACTGACTGTTGAGGTCATAGAATTTTGGAAGAAAGGAACTGAAAATGGGAGAAGTAAAATACCAGTAAAAATTATCGGGAACGAGTACTGGTAGCAACTCAGTGAAATCTAGATGACCCAAGCTTGGGAAAAACAACAAGTATTTTTCAAAAGGATATTCACGCCATAAGAGAGTGGGCTCAGTTCAATATTGACAAAGTATATACAGGGTAAAGGATGATCATAATGTCGGATAGTCAAGCAGCCAGCCATTAAAGCACCGAGCTCTTGTGTAATCAGATCCAAAATTGGACATTGTCGCCTGAGTGGGCACTTGAAAAAGATCAAAATAGTGGAGGAAGAAAAATGTAGATTTTGAGGCATGGGAGAAGAACATCTACACTGTGGGCAGAAATAAAGGAGTACATTTTTTAATTAAAAATATTTTTTTGTTTTTCGGGCGATTTATTTTCATTTTGCAGGGCTAATAACCTAACAGGTCCTCAACATGACTGTGAATTTGAAAGCAAAAATAATGTACAGGGTCGGACTTATAAAAAATATTATATAACGGTGCATTCGAGCTCGTTGCAAATAAAAACTGTTTTAGCTAAAATTCTACTAATATGCATTTTCGGTAGATAAACTATCCAGAACACTTCAGTAAAAAGGAAACTTTCCGAAATTACCGGACTCGCGAAATACCATTTTTTTATTAAATAACATTTTAACAAATAACACATTTATGAAAACAGTTTAGTAACTTTAAAACTTGAAGAAAAATATATAAGTCCGACCCTGTAGATTACTTTTACTTTCAAATTCACAGTCATGTTGAGGACATGTTAGGCTATTAGCCCTGCAAAAAGAAAATAAATCGCCCAAAAAACAAACAAAACATTTTCAATTAAAAAATGAACTCCATTATTTCGCCCCACAGTGTATATTACACATTGCACAGCAATCCAGAATCCTAGACACTTCACTTAGGAGAATATTGGATGCAAGAAGGACCTTTACCTAAGTTAAAGCCTGTAGATATTCTAAAATTGTTCTGTGAAAAAAAAAATTCGGCCGCCAAAATGCACCAACAAGCAGTCCTTAAAAGTATTTTTTTCCATTTAATACTGGCCTTAGATGAACTATAGACGGAATGTCGGGTTTTCAAACCATGACACATAAAATAGAAATAAGTAATAATAAATATAATGTAAATGAGTAAAAAAATGAGATACTATCGATAAATAATAATTTAAAAAGTAGTTTGGTTTAGTTTCAAAAAAAATTTGTTTTTGCAATAAAAGCAGTTAACAATAGCAGACGTTTGAAGATGCGGAGGGTTAAGAATATGTGTAACAATTGACTTAACTAATAACGTTAGTAGTAGTATTACAAATAATATACTTAGAGTACATGTTTTTTAAAACTTAGCGAAGAAGACTAATTTTTTTCGCTGGAAATTTTTTTTCGACCACAAATAGAGTTTTAAGTATCTAAAAAAAAGTAATTTCGATATAGTGATCACAACTTTAGTAAAAATGCAAACTGTCATAAAAAAATTAAACTATTTAAAGAGCTTATTAAAGAAATTTGAAATTCCCTTGATAGGATCGTTGTTTTCATTATTTCCTCTGGGAGGATAATTTTGGTAACCACCTGGATATTGATTAGGAGGAGGGTAATAACCTTGCGAATATCCAGGATGACCTGAATATCCCCCCGGTGGTGCTGGATATCCCGAATTATCAGGATATCCAGGCTGACTAGGATAACCAGGATAATTAGGTTGTGGAGGATGGGAATATCCGCCAGAATATGGACTAGGATATGAAGGAGCATGAGGTTGAGGATAATCGGGACTATGAGGCTGAGGATAACTAGGATGATGAGGTTGAGGATAGTTAGGATAACCCGGGTGTTCGGGATACGCGGGGCTATGTGGTTGAGGAAAAGAGGGGACGCTAGGCGTTTCATCCTCCTCTTCTTCCTCATCCACATCATTTTCTCGAATGTGTCTTATGTTATCGTAATTATATCCATACTCCATGACGTTTCGTTGTTCTGAGAACACTCTTAGTAGAAATTCGCCTTCTTCGTTGGGATCGAACGTTGATGGTACGATACAGTAAGTTCCTGGGGGTAGCTTGAAACGACAACTCACTTCACGTAAATTGACGAAGGACGGAGAGCGTGCCACTGAAGCGTTGTATTTAAAGAAGTTTAAGTCTAGCGGCTTGGGAAGTCTGTCTGGATAAGACAACTGGAATATAAAACAAAAAATAATTTGAGTAATTTTACATTTACAGGGTGGATCATTATAATATTCAATCGACAACGCACTTGACAAACATTTGACAAAAGCGCTACTTGTTCAAAAAAGTGCGTGATATTAACAAAGACTCAGCGTTTCTTCAACTTACGTGGTAAATGGCGAATCCAATTGTCAGTAAATCGGCCCCAGTTTGACGTAGCTGTCTTCTATTTTTTTGCATTAGACCCACTATCATGGTACATTTGTTTTCATCGTCATCCTCGTCTACGTCAGTCAAAGTAATTCTATATTGAGGATTGTGCCAAAATGAAGCTGAAATAATGAAAACGTCAGTATAAATCACCATTGAAAGATCTAATGATCAAGTAATTGTATCAATCTTGTTTCTTTACATCCTGATGATAGTATTAACCGAAACTAGTTGCTAATCGTCTGATTTGAAGTTAATTTTACATTATGGTTTGACTCTCTGCAAAATATTTATTTCTGTACAAGTTGCTATAGGTGTAATGATGGAACAAATCAAGGACTTTAAATCAAAATTTGATGCAGTTCAATTTAACTGACAAAACGGATTTACGAAGATATGCTTAATACCCTTGGTGGTCAATGTACATCATCTTCTCAAAGACCTAAGAAGTTTCGTGTCCAAAAATCTACTGGAAAAGTTCTTGCTTCAGTTTTTTGGGATTGCCATGGAGTAATCATGATTGATTTTTTGAAAAAGGGTAGAACAATAACCGGAGATTACTATTCGACATTACTGACCACTTTACGGGAAAAAATTAAAGAGAAAGGAGGCGGAAAGCTATCCAAAGGTGTTTTGTTTTTGCAGGACAACGCCCCTGCACACAAATCTCATGTTGCCATGCAAAAAATTCGTGATTTAGGGAATTACTAGAACACCCCCCTTATTCACCAGATTTGGCTCCGTTCAACTAACATCTCTTTCATCAACTGAAAAAAAAGTTTAAACGGTCGTAAATTTTTTTCCAACGAGGAGGTAATAGAAGCTGTGGAGGTCTGGTTTGCAGAGCAAGAAGAAACATTTTTTTTGAAAGGTCTAGAGAAGTTGCAGGTTCGCTGTATTTTATGTGTTCAATTAAGAGGAGAATATGTTGAGTAATAAAATATTTTGATATTGAAATTTTGTTTGGTTCTGAATTTTTTAATATACATATTGAGATTCATGCGTTCTTGTTTGGAAAAGAATTTCTGACAGTAGACAAAGTTCCTGCCACGGTTAGTGTTGACGTAATATTTGTTTTACTTTAGTTCGTGCACATTTCAAATTAATAAAAGTTTCCGAATTGACTAGACACGCGAAAGGCGTCATTAACCCACTATTTAAAAAAAGTGTTTCCCTGGAGATAATACTTTAAATTTAATTAATATAATTGGTTGGTATTATTTGATACATTTTAATAAATTATCACTTTAGTAGGAAATTGAATTATGGAGCTCTAACACGAATATTTAATGATATATACGGGGAAATAAGAGTGAGTACAGAAGCCAAATCGGCAGATGTAAGGTCACGGAACACTATAACAATCGGAAGGGTCTCTCTTCGTCGGCTCCTTTGATCTGTCAGACAGAAATTTAAATGACACTTCAAATTTGTGATCTTAAAATTGGAGCTGGCAACAGCTTCCTTACACTTCCTAACGACATGAACACAAACAACAATCTAGGCGTGATCTAGTCAACGTCGAAATGTGATTCTATTTTCGACAGAATGTCACTGCGCACAAAGGCTGCGCGTACTTATTGTTCTATGGCAAGAGACTCTTCTGATTGTTATTGTTCCGTGGTAAGGTGAAACATTTGGAACTGACGCCCAGGAAGGTGATAAAAAAACTTCTAAGGAGCATTCTACGTTTTGCTAGCGAAATTTAACATCTAATTGATGGTTTTACATATATTCATATTGTGGTTCGAAAGTGCGAAGTAGGCAGTCAAAAGCTGTAATTTGTGTGCCGCCATCTACATTTCACTCATTTAATAATGTCAATGTTGTCAAACTTCAATTAACAACTAGAAATTTCGTCATTCCTGTGGAAACCCGAGACAGTCTCACCAAAACAAAATATAACTGCACACTAATTATAGATCTCACCACAATCAATCGCCGTGCGTCTCTGTGTGTGTCAAAGTATTAATGTTTTATTATGCAACGTACCGAATCTTTAAATCTTTTGGTTAACCCTTTCTCAACCGGAGCCGCAAGAATGCGCAAATTTTTGATGGCCACACCCGCGGGAAACGCATTAAACGTTCAACATGCTTCAACTTGTTAGTTATGGGGATTGCTTTGCACTGTAAACACCGGCATTCTGGCTTCTATTCATTAGGAATATTTATAAGTAAATACCCAATAACTAGATATATTTCTATTTCTATTTGAAAATAATAAGTTTTTTGACCGCAAATAAACGCCTATGTGGCTAGAGGCGGGATACGCGTGTTTGTGCTGATAATGTCAAACCGGTTAAACGGAAGACGCACGAATGCGCAAGCGCTGAAAGAGACCGTATGAGGAGCCTACTTTGGGTAAAAAGGGTTCAAACAACATGCCTGTCATATGTCAATTTTGAGCTTGATTTAAAAATGTTTTGCTTGTAGATTTTGAGTACTAAATAATAATACATCAAAATATAATTACTAAGGAAATTTCTGCATCCTCCTGCAGTTACGCCTCTAACCCATTCGCCCTCGAATACGGACATTTCCCATTTTTTCTTATTGTCATTTTGAAGTTCGGATTCCGACAAAGAATCCGGATTCAGGTTACATATTTCTAATCTACTGAAGTTCTTCATGAAATCTTTGAACGACATCCAAAATTCACCGTCTTTATCAAATGTAAGACCTAACTCTTCCTTTTCTTCTTGCGATATGAAACGCCATTCTGGTGCTCTGAAAGAAATCAGTCAAAATTATATTTAATAATAGAAATACTGCAAAATCGACCAATAGATATGGACGAATTTTATTCAGAAGCAGTGGCGCCAATAGCACCAGAAATATTTTGTTGATTATTATTCTTCATTTTATTTCCCGTTTATCTGAAATTTTTCATTTCCACAATTAATTCCCCGTTTTCACTACTTATTTTAGAATCTGACAACAGTGCACTGAGGCTAGATTCCTCGAAATACATGTTGCTCTACACAGTTGCCGTTTTTTCTACCAGTCCAATTGCTAATACCGTAAAAAAGAGCGGAAATGGCAACACTCTAGGTAGGCTAGCCTCTGGGATAGCTTCTAGCAGTTGCGATGATATATCTACGAACCAAAAGGAACTACGGAATACAGAATAGGAGCGTGTGTTCGTGCGTTGTTTTAGATGATTAGCGGGAATAATTATGTTTTGTTGTTTCTTGATACTTTTAAATTAATATTTGAGCAAACTGATGTTATTTTTCAAATTTCACAACAAATTCACTGATATAATTTATTCAAGAGAGCGTTTGACGAGATTTTCCGGACAGATTCCTCCCACCACGTCAAATTTAGTAGTTGAGGTGTACATGCGTCCAAGCAGCCTTTAACCTTCTATTCAATATGACTGAATGTGAGCTGATTGGCCCAGTTGATAGGGTATTGAGCTTACAACTGAGAGTCTTCTGTAATTTCCTTGTGGCATTACTTATTATTTTTTCTCTTATTTTTTGGGAATCAAACCACAATTAGTATATTACGTAACGTGTGCGGAAAGTGACATTTTTCACACGAGTGGGAAGTATTGTCTCACGAGCGCAGCCGAGTGAGACAATCCCACGAGTGTGAAAAATCACTTTCGCACAAGTTATGTACACTATTTTTCCTACGACCACGCGATATACTTTTACCAAATTAGGCATGTATAATCTTGCTTTTTTATGTAGATGTGAGAGGTTTTACATATGTGTATTTGTAAATACTTTATATGGTTTTGATTACTTACCTTTGAAATTGGCCCAGAAAATTGTGATTTTTATGCAATGGAAAAAAGTACCTTTATAAAAAAGTTAGAATTAATATTTAACTTGTTGCCTACCTGTAGGAGATTGAAAGTATTAACTAGCTATTTTAAGGATTCATTGTTCAAATAATTGAAAACGGATATTTATTGTTTTAATAACATGAAAGTCCAATAAATGTCGATATAAACACATTTTATTTTGGAGAATAAATAAACTGTTGTGTATATTTTTTTAGCGCTTATTAGTATCTTAGACAAGAACCATAAGCTACAACAGTGGGATGGCCGAGCGGTCTAGGCATCCGTGGGCTCGATTTTTGACAAGCAGTAGGGTGGTTCGAGTCCGGGCTCGGTATTTATTTTTTTTATTTTATTTTAAATGAAATAAATAGATTATATTATATTATTATATGGACAAATCAACTTAGGAAATAAGCATTTCACATATACAAATTAATTTGCGGAGTAAAAAGACTAGCATTTCAACATTCAATTTGACAGCTTTTTTATCCGCACACGTACGGATAAGATTTTTTTCCGTACGCGTATGAATAAAGGTCACTTTCCATAGAACTAGTCAGTGCGATATATGTCACTTTCCTATGTGGTCGTAGGAAAAATGTTTTTTATTCTTTATTTCGACTTTTCGGTAGCGTTCCAGCTACCGTTGTCAAGATTAACTAGTAATGAAAAAAATTTTTGGTCCCTACCTGACACAACGAGAAAATATGACAACTAGACAATCAATAATATTTTGAAGACTACAAAACTTTGTTGTCAAATTTTATTAAGGTCCATTCATAGTAGATCACATCTCTGGTGAATGTGAAATAAAATATTTTATTTCATTTTATGACATTCCAAAGATATGATAGTCTACTAGAAATGTAATCCAGTGAAGTGCACGTTCCAGGAACGGTTTTTATTGGGATAGCGCTTTTTTCGCTTATTTCGGAAATGTTGTTAATAAAACGCGTTTGTTGTTACTTTTTTGTGTATAATCATTTTTGTTTTCAAAACATGTATAACTCAGTTTGGTGATTTTGTGTATTGAAGTGTGTATCGATTAACTATTCATAACATAACTATAAATCATAAGAAAACCTAGATAAAAACTTATGATGCTATCCTGATAACGCAGGTAATTGATTATTGGAAATTTCTCTTTCTAACATTGGTAACCAAATTTGACTACATTCGGCTGAAATACTAACTACACATTTATCTGCATTTAGTTGTATTAAAGCACTTTCTTTGAATTTTCGTCTTTTATTATTGGGCTCTTTCAATATTATTTTTGTCGAATCCCATTGAATTTTATGCCCCTCTTCCCAAGTATGTTTACAAATATCTGACTTAAAGAACTCCCTATCTTTGATATATTTTTTATGTTCACTTATTCGGACTTTCAATGGTCTAGAATCTAGACTCTAGATGTTTCACCTAAATAGAATTTGTCGCATTCACAAGATATCTGATATATGAATGGACCTTAATAAAATTTGACTACAAGTTTTGTAGTCTTAAACTTCAAAATATTATTGATTGTCTAGTTGTCATATTTTTTCGTTGTCAGATAAAGACCAAAAATTATTTTATTACTAGTTAATCTTGACAACGGTAGCTGGAACGCTACCGAAACGTCGAAATAAAAAATAAAAAACATTATTGTGGTTTGATTTCCAAAAAAATAAAAGAAAAAATAATAAGTAATGCCACAAGGAACCTACAGAAGATAACTGGCTGAGTAGAGTATATTTTTATGTCCAGCCTTCTCTCTCTTATAATGTTCACGAACCGCCACTGGCCAGAAGTATATAAACGTGATCTTTACTTACTCATCACTCCATGGCCCGTTCCATTCATCTTCATTACCCCAAGGATTACGTAATCGAAGTAGAGGTATTTTACCAGAAACATTTGGCGTATGAATTTCTACATATTTAACTCTTGTTATACTGTATGCATGACCTCTAATAAGTCCTGTCTCGGTATGGGCTTCAAGTACATTAGGGTCCGGCTATAACAAAAACAAAAAGTAAAAAATCACTGATAATAAATTGGGAACAAAAATTGTAGATAGTTACGAGTGTACAATAAACTTACTTCAATAGAACAACCCATAAGTGAGGACCGTTCGTAGGCCTTGAGTATAATTTGGAAGAGATTGGGCGGAGCAGATTCCATTTCATACATTTCCGATACGCCTCCAGTGAAATCTTCCATAGCTTCACAAGTAGATCCTCCTTTAAGTGCTTCATAGGAACCGTTTAATCTGAAAACAAATAGATCATAGTTTGGTGCAACTTAGTAATCTTTGTAAAATGGGAAAATTGTTGCCCTAGAAACGGGTGAAGAAAAATTGATACTATTTTATGCAACACTATTAACATTAAACCGTTTATAGTGTTGCCTATGTCATTGTCTCACTTTCCATGAGCTATATGTATAGTTTGGCAAGTTTATCTGAAGCTACGGGGCATCGGTAAGAGGCGAGGAAACATGGCGCAAATCTGTCATAAATGTACAAATGGTGTACGGTACCTATTTTACTAAGTAATATTGAAAATACAAAGGTCACTGACACACGCACGCGCTTGCCAATAAAAAGTCAGCTTTCGATCAACATCAACAATTATGTAATACGGAGGGTGTGTTAATTATGGTTTTCGTACAACGCTGCCAGAGTTTAAATAAGTCCATAACAAAATTGGAAAAGTGTTCATCTTTTAATATACATAAATTGGAAAAATAATGGTAATAGAAAAAATACAAGGGAACAATCACATTAAAAAGTTAACGTTTAATCATACTGTTAATAATAAAAAGTCCCTTTTCTAATTATTATCACTACATACTTAGCACTTTAGCTTTTTCATAGATAAACGTGGCAATATCGAATGTTTTCGACTGAATTCCTTTCACGGCTTCAGATAAACTTGCCAAAGTATATACTGTGTACTCTTTTTTAAGGGCGTATGATAAAATTATTGAAGAGGGGATCAATTTTGTGTGAAAATCTACATTTACCTTGGGATTACCATACAAGTTTTCGAGTGGGTTCAATTATTTGAATAAATGTCCATTTGCTATGGAAGTACGGAAAGAAATTTTGAAGTCCACATGGTCTATTTGCTTTTTTTAACCAACAGTACTTACTTTGCATAAGCTTTTTCTAGTAAGGCACTCCAAAATTCATTTTCTTCAGTAGAATGTAGATATATTAATTCACCTCTATAAGTTGGTAACCTGTCATCGATTACAATGTCTATCCATTTACCATATTGCCAAAATCTGAAACAAAACTTACATATAAGTAAATTATTATAGTTCAATTGAATATAAAGCTCCTAAATAAAATATGACTTCCATTTTCAGTTCAAAGTGGAGTATTACAAAGAAAATGTGACTCAAAATGAATAAATCCTTCTTTATTGATCTTTATGAACTAGGTGTTCATGTAAACAAATCTACCTTATGACAACTCAAATGTTCATTTGATCGCACATTATTTTCAACCCAAGCATATACGCTGTGGGACGAAATAAAGGAGTACATTTTTGAATTGGAAATATTTTTTTTGTTTTTTGGGCGATTCATTTTCTTTTTGCAGGGCTAATAACCTAACATGTCCTAAACATGACTGTAAATTTGGAAGCAAAAATAATGTACAGGGTAGGACTTATAAAAAAAATTATATAACAGTGCATTTGAGCTCGTTGCAAATGAAAACTGTTTTAGCTAAAAAATAAACCACAGTATACCAAAACGATAAACTATCCGGAAATTTTCCGAAATTACCGGATTCGCGGAATACCATTTTTTCATTAAATAACATTTTAACAAATAACATAATAATAATAATAATAATTTATTGCTTCAAAAACATAAGTTTACAGCAAGGGTGTATGAGTACAAATTGCATAATACGTTATACCTACACTAACAAACAATTTAAAAAGAATAATATATAACATAACAAGACATCTTAACAGATAATTACTCATTGATAATAAATGACCTTAATCTTATAATATTCCACACATATTCACAAATTTGCCTGGCTTCAACAAGTGTGATATTTTGTAGAGTTTTGATTAATACTTCCAAACTCTGCAAACAAGAAATATTTTGTTTCATGACGACGTATATTGGACAATCAAAAAGAAGATGCTGTAATGTTTCCTTGTCATTCCGATTACATGCGGAGCATTCAATATCGGGATCTATATAACAAGTAGTTCCATTTAAGGTGAACTTGATTCTGAATGCATTTGCCGTACGCAGCTGAGCTAGTGTGCGGGTGAATTGAATGGGCAATCTTACGAGTAAATACAAACTTGGATTTCTGGAAACAGTGAACAAACTATACAGATATAAATAGGAATACTTAGAAACCAGGGATAAGTCCGATTCATACAATTGTGTATAATACATCTCAAGTAATTTTTTTCTATTCCTAATTAATGTATGATAGCTCAAGTTGTTCCACATTTCCAACTGATTTATTTTATTAAAAAATTGTTCCATTTGTACCGCCCAGTTAAACTTGGCATCAGTACTACCGGATGTACGAATTTGTTGTCTAAAGCAAAGAACAGGATATCTATACTCGATTTGAAATTGGTTGATAGTAATAAATCATTTTTAGCAGCCGATTCCATAGGCGCACCTACCTGACGTGCCGGTTTGAACCCTATTTATAGTAATCAAAACAAAACAATTTTCTATTTGGACGAAACATGGCTGAACGAAGGCTACACAGTTGGAAAAATATGGACAGACAAAAATGTGACTTCTCACCGGCAAGCATTTTTAGACGGTCTATCAACAGGAATAAATCCGCCCTCTGGAAAAGGAAAACGATTAATTATAACTCACATCGGTAGCTCCAATGGCTTTTTAGAAGGTGGACTATTATCATTCCAATCAGTTCGTACAGGCGATTACCACGAGGATATGAATGCTGATGTTTTTGAGGAGTATTTCGAACAAATGATAGAGCTGATTCCACCTGGCTCCGTCATTGTGTTAGATAACGCTCCGTATCACTCCTGAAGATTGGAGAAGATGCCTACAACTGCTTGGCGAAAAGCCAAAATTATCGAGTGGCTTGTGGAGAAACAAATACAATTTGAGGACAATATGGTTAAAAAGGAGTTGCTATCAATTGTAAACACCCATAAACATCGGTTTCAAAAATATGTTGTTGACGAAATGGCCAAAAAACAAAATATAATAGTGCTTCGGCTCCCCCCCTACCATTGCGAATTAAATCCGATCGAACTGGTATGGGCTCATGTGAAAGGTTATGTGGCTAGAAAAAATACCACTTATAAAATGAGTGATGTTCAAAAACTCTTTGAAGAAGCGCTTCAAGAAGTCAACGCGGGGAAGTGGCAAAGATGTATAGAGCATGTAATAAAGGAGGAGGAAAAAATGTGGCAATTGGATAGTTTACTGGAGAAAACGGTCGAACCACTTATTATCAATTTAGGGGAAGAAGACAGTCCCTCAGATATTTCATTTTCTGATGATGATTAATTTAAAGCGAAGAAATGTAATGACTTACTATAAATTATATAGAATTTCAAATAGAAACATTTTTCCAAATTTACTTGTTTATTGGTTGCTTTATTGTTATTAGTATTATATTTATTCAAACACAAGGGTAACAAATTATGCCACACATCCGAATGTTCACTAAATTATATAATTATTGTGTTTAATATAAACTTAAACCCACCCGAAAGCACGTGCATGAGTGCAAAACATCACAGGTAGAATCCTACCGCTTATTGTTCGAGCCTCGGGTTAAGCTTTGTATTCGACGCCCTTATCAGATCTATAGGAATGGAAAGTTTAATAAATGCAAAAGGGTCTATACTTTCAATGTAAATATAATTTAAAACTTGGCAATTTAGGTGGACCACTTTGTATACGTGTTTGACGGATTTTAATGATTTATTACTATCAACCAATTTCAAATCGAGTATAGTATCATCCATAGCCAGAATCTTTAGCAGCCAATTGAGAGATAATTTGAAGATTGTATATTCAAGTCTTACTCTTCCCACCTCTAAACGTACTATGGCGTCAGGTGTATTGATAGAAACAAGGAGAACTCTTTTGATCTGTACGTGGACTCTCCCTAGTACATCCAAATACCTGAGACCCCAAACAGGTACTGCGTTGAACATAACACTCAGAGCCAACGTCTCAAACAACTTAATTCATGGATACCAGCAGTCCGTCTTCGCTTTAACCAAAATTGGCGATAAAGTTCCAACGGCTTGCTTTCCTTTATTTGCAGTAACTACTGACATTTCATGAAATACACCAGAAGATGACATTGTTACACCTAGGTAATAATATTTATTCACAACTTCAATGGGTTGATTGTTGTAGTGGAATTTAAATTTAGATTTTCGAAAACCCCCTTTTGAAAATTGCATAATTTTGGTCTTTTGTATATTAATTGTTAGATTATTTTCTGCTGCATACTTCTCCAATATTTTCAATTTTCTAACAACATCAATTTCAGAATGTGCAAGAATAACAATATCATCTGCATATAGTAATGCTAGAATCTCGTTCACATGATCAATATTTACACCCCGAGCTCCACTATCGTAGAAAAATGATTCAATATCAGCAATGAATAAAGAAAATAAAAGTGGACTTAACGGTTCACCCTGTAGAACACCCATTGTTACATTGTATTTTCTAGTAAATCCATCTGAGGCTTTTATTTGAATTGTTGCTTGAGAGTATAATGTTATTATAACGCGAAGTATTTTTGCTGATATTCCAAGCTTAAATAATTTAGTCCATAATAGCTTATGGTCTGTTGAGTCGAATGCTCTCTTAAAATCAACAAAAATAGCAAATTTTAACAAATAACATATTTATGAAAACAGTTTATAACTTTAAAACTTAGAGAAAAATAGTATGATTGTGGCCACCTAACAGCACAGAATTAAATCCGGTTGATTATTCAATTTGGGGAATTTTCGAAAAAAATTTGTATGACGGACAACAATTTGAAACAATCGAGCAGCTCAAAGAAAGAATGCAGTTTGTTTGGAACAATTTTGAACAGGGTGCAATAAATGGGGCTATCAATTTATGGCGCAGACGACTTCAAGCAGTGGTAAACAATAATGGTGGCCACATTCATAATATTTTACTCTAAGTTTTAAATTTTCTAAATTGTTTTCATAAATGTGTTATTTGTTAAAATGTTATTTAATAAAAAAATGATATTTCGCGAATCCGGTAATTTCGGAAAATTTCCTTTTCACTCAAGTGTTCTGGATAGCTTATCTACCGAAAAAGCATATTGGTACAATTTTAGCTTGAACAGTTTTCATTTGCAACGAGCTCAAATGCACTGATATATAATTGTTTTATAAGTCCGACCCTGTACATTATTTTTGCTTGCAAATTTACAGTCAAACAAAATATGTTAATTATTTATAGGTCTACTCAATCATTGATTAAAAAATTTGGATAAGACAGTTCAGCTCCCTTGAAGTTGAACCAAAATACTCACCACCATTTAATTTAAAAATACAAATTGCAAGCAATTTTTTATTTAAAGCATAACCACATTGATATATATTTAAAGATACAGCTGAATTCATAATTCAAGTGAATAGTTATTTGTTTAAATAGGCAGCAAAGTAGTAGATTCACTGCCGAGGCTGAATTCATAGGAATTCAGCTAAGGCAGTCAATCTACTTTGCTGTCGAGTTGAACATATAATTTTTTCTCCGATTGTTCATAATGATATAGCAATTATTGTATTTGCAAATTATCTGAGGAAAGAAAAGGTGGCCTATTCGTTCAAAATTGTAGTAATTTTACCATCAATGTTAATAACAACTAAACATATGTTTTTAAATTATTGTTAAAAGTTATGTAATAATTGCTAATAAATGTTTACGTCAAATGTTTTATTCCAATTGAGTATAATCACTTTGCTGCCTAGGCAGGAAAAGTAATACTTTGCTGATTGATATGTCAGCAAAATTAATATTTGCTGCCAATCGGAGAAAAACAATATTGTTCAAAATAAACTCACCGAAAATGGAATATGCCAGCATATTTATCATCAAACTCTTGATCATCAGGCACGATTTGGAAAAATAAACGACTATTTAGGGTTAAATTGGCTGTAGCTGCCAAAAGCCAGCAATCGCCAAGTATTCCTTGTTGAACATCAAAACGGGAAAAACCTTCCACGAAAAATTTAGGATCACTGCAAATTTCCTGGAAAAGCAAGAGGTGGATAATTTCACAATATTTTTTAGCGCATCTGGTGATTACTTACGTGTGGTCTTTTCCATTCGTAAGTTCTATCAGGTCTTTCACTGAAGTACATCGAGGATTCCGTTGCAGGGAATTCGGAATCTTCAAAAAGTGTACCGTTTGCGAGACATTCATCGCGAATTTGATAAAAATCCTGTACCCCTCCGCTTCTTGTTCTCGTTCCAGATCCTCTTTCGCCAAACTAAAAGAAAAATACACATTGGAAGTATTTAAAAAAAATTAACAATAATAGAATAAACTGGCTTATCTATATACAGGGTGTACCAGAATTAATTGTAAACGTATCAATAGTAGAGGTTCGCTGCTTGTTGGTTGGTGTAATCTTTTTCCCAGCTTCAATTAACAAGGGTCGTAGAAAAAATATGCTGTTCGACACGTGTGGATTGTCCATATCGCACTTGCTCAAATTTCGTCCTCATGCGATATGGCCATCATATCCACACTAGTTGCACAAACTACTATTTCTTTCAAAATATGCCCTTTTACATTTAAAAACAACCTGCCAAATGTCAAATCAATTATTCCATCCATTTTAAAGTTATCGAATTAAAACATTCAAGTCTTCAAAATTTCAACAACCTGTATTTCGAAAAGTAAATGTGTTAGACCTCTAGATCCTCATATAATTTTGTCCAATTTTACGAGAGGAATCTACATGCAAACGTTGTAATTACCCTTAACGTTCGAGATGCTTATACCATTTTTTGCGCGATCGTATTGAAATAAATTCCGAATAAAATAATTGTAATTTCTTCGAAATGAACGAAATATCAAAAGTGACATTTATACTTCTCGATCAGTTTAAAATATATTTTGCATTTTGGTGAAATTGTTTTATTTATTACTTTTCGACGTCTGAACGGTAAGTAAATCACTTACCGACGTGTTAAACTTAGAAACCAGTTAACACAACCTACCGTCCTGACAACCGATGCTGTAAATAAACAAAAAAGATCAACCTCGCAAAAAAAGTTATGTAAATTATAGTAAAAATTTATCCGAACAAATTCAAGTAGATCACCAGCACTGCGAATTCCAGCTTTGCATAGAATTTTAATGTAGCATCGGTGGTTCAGAGGTACAATGCTCGCCTGACACGCGGGCGGCCCGGGTTCGATTCCCGGCCGAAGCATTTGAATCGCTGCTTCGTAAACGAGAGAGAGACTCAGCAGAGAGAACACGCACGCAAGCAAGGCACATAACGAAACAACGTAACATAACGTAACCGTAACCTAAAGATCCAGAAATAAAATAAAAATTGTTCCATTTGACCTTGAATATTTTGAGAGACTTTCAACCAACTTATACAGACCGTTTCATTACAAACTGGAGAAGTATAATAAATAATCAGTTTTAGTCACTTCACTATTGATATGAACAGACTATACCGACTGAATAAATATCAACGAAAAACAAAGAGCAGGGTAGTTTACATTGGATATTTTTTTATAAGACCACAGCTTTTTTTTAGCATAATAAATAAAATCAAAAGATAGTTTTCTGTATTAATCTCACCGTTTTAATAATTCTATGATAATAACGACGTTTCGACACAGTTTTGTGGCACTCGCTTTTGAAGGAATCACTATCAACAATATCCCATGAGTTCATTTTTTTTTCTGTGGTGTTTTGATGAAACATAGAAATTTTTTGGAATTTGCTCTGCACTACCGTTGAAAGCAAATATAGAACTAGTTGATAATAAGAAAAATGACAAAACCTAGACCATAAAATCGTATCTAATTGATAAGAATTGATGAATCAGTTTAAAAATAATAAATTTTTTTATGTTATTTAAAGATTTAGGCAACTAATCATTTGATATGTTTTTGTAAAAAGCTTTGACCCAGTTCTGTATTCTATTTCAAATAAGAGCTTTTTCATAACAACTGCTTTATAAACCGTGTCCCAAGTTTTCGTTTACATATTTAACATAATTTAAGCCTTTACCTTAGCCTTTACTAAGAAAAGAAAACTCTATCTCAAAACCATAAAACTTGATGGAAACGAAAAAGAAAATATCTGACCATTGGAAAGATCTAGCAGGGCTTATACAATTAATGACTCTTCTGATGAGATCAATTCAATGCATAAGTCAAAGTAAAACCTTCGCTAAGTTTTAACTGGGATCCTAACGGGACATTGTCGCCTGAAAAAGCTCAAAATAGTGAAGGAAGAAGAATGCAGATTTTGTGGAATGGAAGAAGAAACCTCCATCCACATACTTTCCCGCTGCATAGCACTTCAGAATCCTAGAGCACAGCACCTGGGAGATTACTGGATAGAAGAGGTATAAAAATTAACAATGAAATGTTTGCAAATGCCAACTTAAATAGGTATTCTAATATAAAATGTATACAGGCCATCAAAGAGTACCAGCTTACACAACAGTAAAATACGGGTACTGGGAAAAATAATTATCGCGATTCGAAAATTGTGAGAATCGATACACGAACCATCCAAAACCAAAGGCGATTAACCAAATGAGTTGAAATCTATGAATTTTGAAAGTCTTTCATATTAAATAGCCCGTTATCAACTCAATTAAAAAAATTGTATTTAAGTAAATGTTGTGAAATAAAATATACCTACCTGCCGGTTTTCAAAGATGTTTTAAGATATTTAATTTTATGTTAGGTTTCATTGATTGTTTCGAAGAATATCTATTTTGTATATCCCGTTTCGCAAATTTAATTGTAAAATAAATCCGCAGCCTAATATATATGTTTGAAAAATATTTATGAGGAAACTCTTTACAAGGATGTGTAAAGAGTAAATTTTCATATAATTATCTAAGGGTCGCTCCAACGTTCTCGTGACAACTAATTTTATTAAAATTTTCAACAAAGCTTATTTCTAGTTGTTTAACATATTCTACAATATTACTAGGAGGTACATTCAGACCTCCATAGTTTTTAGAAGTCGAATATGCTTTATGCTCTAAAAATACAGCCGCTTCTTTTGGTAATGTCTTCTCATCATTATACTTTGAGCAAGCACTACAAGAGTGTTGCAGCAAACATTTTCTTTAGATAGCCAGAAATGTAAACTATAGCATTGCCATCCGTACTTAAGAAATTTCTATAGTCGCATGTGAAAACTGTTAAAGAGCTATTATTTGTCAATATAGGTACATCAATATTTTTATATTCTTCTAGCATATCAGGAGTTACATTGAGCAGAACTGTATTGATATCTTTAATACAATTGGCACCTTCAACCTCATTAAAATATTATAGAGAAAATAATTTCTTGAATGCTCTACAAAATTGAATTGGGGTTGGATTTCTCGAGTTTTCCCAACAATTTCTTACGAGACCAAAAAAATTTTCAATGCAATCCTGATTAAGGTTCCTTGTTAAAAGAAATGAATAATTCCTGCATTTTAAGGTTTCCCATAAAGACAGAGCAGAGGTAATAGTAATTTTCCAGCCATTTATAAAGTGCATAGTATTGTTTATACATGTTTCCACGTATGTTGCCTTTCCATCATTCTGTTTGCAGAACCAAACACAAAACACTAACTACGTAAATGTTTATTGTATTTCTAAAGGAAAATTCGCTCAATCAAAAAGACAACTGGTATATTTCTTAACATATCCCTACCCCCTACGACGGACAACCTGTTTATGCATATCGCGCGTAGGAGACTTTATACACAGTAGCATCCGATATTCGAGCGAGATAGGCATAACGAGGGGAGGAGCTTAGAGTGATCCTTCTTGTCTTGTTAATGTTCGTTGTCAGAAACTAAGTAGAAGTAAGGGGGCACAATAGATCTTTTGGGTCTCAGTGGATGTCACCCCAAAATAGACACATACATACAACATAATTTAAGATACTGTTGTGACACATTTGACGAGTCCATAATTTGGAAACGCTTTCAGGAATTGAAATTTTTTCGCGCCTTCGCCAATTTTCTCCAGGAAAAAAACTTTGGAGATTAATAACTTAAGACACATCAAATGAAACACCCTGTATGTTTTTCTACCGTCGAATAGGCTGAAGCTTCCACTTTTTGGAACTTTACTTCTTTACGTCAGGTTAGGTTTGAGCGACCGGGGGTCGCGACGCAAAAGATCTGACCGTTACGTTACGTTGTTTCGTTATGTTGCTTGCGTGCGTGTACTCTCTCCTGAGTCTCTCTTGTTTACGAATAGCGATTCATATGCTTCGCCCGGGAATCGAACCCGGGCCGCCCGCGTGGAAGGCGAGCATTCTACCACTGAACCACTGATGCTAAATTAAAATTCTGTGCAAAGCTGGTATTCGCAGTGCTGGTGATCTGCTTGAATTTGTTCGGATACATTTTTACTATTATGTCCATGATTTTTTTTCGTGATTGATCTTTTTTGTTTATTTACAGCATCGGTTGCAGGACATATTACGTATTACATAATTTATGCTTAAAAGGAACTAAAGTTAAAGTTTTTTGTTATAATTTTATTAATTATATATATATATATATATATAATTATGCTTAAATTTGCACGATATATTGAGAAAATTCAGCTGAAACCAAACAACTTTTATATGAGACTTTTTTTTCTAAAAGTAATAATAACGATGATAGGGGGTGGGTAATTTATAATGAATAACCCTGTACTCGTGTGTATTCAAATTTGTGGATAGAGTGAAAATTTAATATCGTGAAGTTTTTAAAAACAATGGCGGAAGCAATAAGAATAATTAACAAAATTTCATAAAATGTTAATTTTTTTGGTTTTAATATTAAAAAACAAACAAGTATGCTACATCGTTGTATTCCAAATAATGTGACAAGCAATTTTCAACGAAAATATACCAGGGGTGTCATTTGAAAATAAATAGAAAGTTGGCTGCTAAAGGACTGTTAAGTGAAATAAAGTTTCTGATACGTCTTTAGGAAGGAATTTTTTGACAATCTACAACAATTTTTTTTTACAGTATTTGGATTATCTTTACTTAAACTAAAGAAAAAATATCTCGGAAGGAAGAAGTCTAAGAAAATTTTATCCTACACTCAAACTATCTATTATTAGAATGACAAAATGAATGAATATAGTGAGTGATATTTTGAAAATTTCCAAAGATCGGTTTACAATAGGCAAAAATAGCAGAGTGACTGTACCTTTTATATCCAAATACCATTACCAGACTTGGAAAGAGTGCCATTCAATGGTACACAGACGGCTCAGAAGCAATAGAAGGAACTGGGATAGGAATGTACGGACCAAGTACCAAACACTCTGAAAGCTTGGGAAAAACCACAAGTATCTTTCAAGCGGAAATCCACGCCATAAGAAAGTGCGACCAGTTCAATATTGATAAAGAATACAGAAGACAAAGGAGTATCATAATGTCGGATAGTCAAGCAGCTATTAAAGCAGTGAGCTCTTGTGTAATCAGTTCCAAAATGGTGTGGGAATGCCTAGTGAAACGTGAAGTTTCACAGTCGCCTTTGTTATTCTTCCGGTTGCTTTGCCTTATCGTATAACCAGGGACTTGGTGTCGAATTCGCAAAGCTCGTTCTAAGTGGAGGTGGTTAACTGTGAATCGAAAACAGTCATCTTTCTTTCCGATCTAAGTTGTCTATTAAAACAGACGTGAGCATTTCAACCGCTGTGGGATATATCTGCTAATATCATATTAAAATTTTAAGATCCAGATTATTTTTCCACTTATGATATTCCTACAGGTAAGATTCTATATTTCCATTCCAATAGTTTTAGTGTTTAATAACGGATTTTGTATAAAATTTATTAAACATTTTAGGACATGTGACCTCGTGTTACCTTCACATTTCCTGAATTATTTCCTTCCCTTTCTTGAACAATTCTTCATAATTTTTTTTCCTTTCTTGAACAATTCTCTGGTGAAGTTATTTTATTAGTAATACTTTAGCTAATTTCATGAGCTCTAAGAAAACAAAAAAAATGTACTTTTTCTTAAAGATAAATTAACTTTACAGAGAGTTGATGATGTAATCATTGTAATATTGATTTTAATTTATTATGTATTATTTTAGCGGCTGGCTACATAGATTTTTTTTTAACAAAAAAAAAAGAAATCTAAAACAAGTATCTTGAAATTGGTATCTACCTTTACACCGATTTTATGGTTTCATAAGAACGGATGGACTTCGAGGCATACCTCCACTGCTGAGGGAATATTATTTTGGCCTAATACCCAAGAAGGCAGGGAGGCTCCCAAGCTAGTACTTCCTCTAAGATAAGTACCTTTATATACAAAGAAGTTTTCACCAAGGTCAACCTTTCAAGCTAAAATTCTTATTTCTCATCATTTGTAAATCTAAAGGGCTTCACCCACTGTAATTCTTACTTCCTATAATTTGTAAACTTAAGGGCTTCACCCACTGACATTGTTAATATTTTTTTTAGAATAGATTTAACATAAATTTTATATTTTTACAATTAGAGACTAATTAAATCCATATTTATTGTTATTGCTTAACTTGTGGAATTTTATTTCCATTTCCTTCCTACTTAATTTATAGACACACAATTCAAATTATCAAATAGTGGATTATATAGTTAATGCTTATAGTCTGTACAAAAAGTACGAGGAGTAATAAACCCTAATTATGTATGCAAAACCTTTAC